>JACVVK020000226.1:715000-742500 GCA_018292915.2 Batillaria attramentaria
TTTGCGCTGCTAAACCCCAAACACATGAGGTCGTGTTAGCTCGCCTAGCTGGTTGACGTCACGAACTTTCTGACGTATGCGAGGGTGAATGAATGCTTGTAGCGTTCCCCTTTGAACATCACACAAAAAAAAGATCCACGCACCGTCGAGAAAACCCGGTGTCGTAGAATATTTCGGAACCAAGATAAATCGGAACCGGTTCCCTAAAATCCTAGGATATTTCGGAACCATTCCCATTTATCCCGCACCTGGCAGACAAAATTCATGTGGGCTAATGACCTTCTAGACGGTTCCGAAATATGCTGGTGGTTTACAAATATCCTGTCACTAGAGTCAGGATAAACCGGAATGGTTCCGAAAAATACTGGCACCAGGGCCAGGATAAATCGGAATGGTTCCCATTCGTCCTGTTCCGAAATATCCTGTGACACCGGGAAGCTCAGTCATTCATGGCCAGCGCTCGACAGGGTGTCCTTTTGCAGAGCCAGAAAAAATATACTGTACCAAATCCATGCAATATATTTTCATATTATACTCTCATTTATCCACCATGAGGAGATAAAACCGCTTCGTGAAAAATCACTAAAAATCACTTCGTTACAAAAACTTGTATTGATGTGACAAGCGTACACTTTATTAAATCAAAGGGACAAAAGTGTACGCCTATCACATAATCACAAGTCACCCTGTCCGTCTTATCGGAGCTCTTTTCAAATCAAATCAAACCAAAATACTTTATTAATCTCAAAATTGAACTTTCCTCGCCATCACTTGTAAGAAACAGCGAAGGTCGAAAGATAAAAATGAAAGTATGAGTAACAGCTATACCAGGAATATCGGGAGTTCTTTTCATGTCAAATCAAACCAAAGCAAACCAAAATACTTAATTATTCTCAAAAAGGAACGGTTTTTTTTGTTTGTCACCAGGCATTAAAAGCAGCAGACACCGAGCATCCAGTATTCGGATACAAACAAAAGTACGACTAAATAAATGTCCGACGACATACACTGAGTAAATTCTGGCAATAAAACATTTTAATTTTTAAAGCGTATCGAAACACGCAATTTATCCCGAAAACCTCTGTTACAAGTGGTGGGTCCCAACCCACCCTCTCCCCTTCCCCACTGAAGGGGAACCGGGATAGCTAAATGGCACTAGAGAGTGTTGGACTTTCACTGCTCGGGTCGTGAGTTCGAATCCTGGATGGTTAAAAACTATATTTGTGCTGGCGTTTGCCTCGTGTTCCCGTCTTTGATATCACCTATATGTGGTGGAAAAGGACGTTCTTAAAAAAACAAAGAAACAAAGAACAACAACAAAAACCCCTCCCCTCCAATGCAATAAGAGTGTGTGTCTTCACATCGACAAAAATATACCCCTGAGCTAACGTGTCGTTGCAAATGTATATCGACCCCTCGTCATTTAAAAAAAAAAAAAAAAAAACTTCACACAAGAACCGAAGACAAAATAGCCTCTCTTGAAACAAGTCCCTTCACTTAGTGTCAGCGGAAGCAGGGAAAAGCTCTTCCTCCTTTCAACCGGATTACCTCACGAGCAGAACAAAAAGCAGCAAAACGAAAAAGCCAACTCACTCAACAACCCGCCAGCCGAGAATAGCGCCAACTCCATGGCATTGCAGACGAACACAGAACTGAGAAGCGGCACCACCGCTGCCACACTTCCAGTATTCCCACACGAGCCGTACCCGGGAACACGGTTTGTCTGGAACTGTGGAAGGGACGGATAAAGAGGTTCTCCCCAAAACAAAAAGGCGCGCAGGATTCCTAGGATAAACGAAAAACCCGCAGCCGTGGACTCAGCAGAAGTGGCGAAGAAGCGGTGTTTAGTGGGTGACAGGCATAAGCTGAGCGTAAAACACATACACACCTTGTGATGAGCCCCACAGAGTACGACTATCGCGATACATGCACTGCTGAGTAGCTACGGCTTTGCAGTTCAGTATAGCTCAGCTGATAGCTCTTAAAAGCCTGAGCCCGACCACCCCATAAGTTAAGGCTGGTTAAAAAGAACAAGCCACTGCACACAAGTAGCAGCCACTTCAAGCCACTATTACACAAGGCATGGGTCTTGCCCCGCTAGGACCGAGATCACTGCAGATTGCACAATAGTGGCTTGAAGTGGCTCCTAGTGATATGAAGCTTTCAAGTAAAAACGCGATTTTTGCATGGGCTTTAAAGAGTGGGTGGGTGGGTGTTTGGGGGTTTAACGTCCTTTTCCACCACACACGGGTGATATCAAAGACGGGGGAACGATGAAAAAGCCAGCACAAATATTTGGCCCCAGCCGGGACACGAACTTAAGACCCGAGAACTGGAAGTCCAACTCTCTACCATTCGGCCACCCCGGCTCCCACGGGCTTTCAAGAGATAAGGTCTTACGGTGGGGTGGGAACAGCATACTGGCTGCCCTCAGACAGAGAAGCTTAGGGAAGGATTCCTGGATTATACGGGAATGCAGAATTCCTAATTCCAGAAGATATCCTAGAGTTCATCTAGCACTCTGGGAGATTCCTGCTACTTTGGAACGCGGGGTAAGAACAATGGAACTATCTAACGCCATTCGTCGATCAGTCAGTCAGTCAAGGTCTTGCTGGCAATGCTGCAGTTTCAGCGGACACTTAAGGGGACAACTTAAAGGGAGGTCACGCTCGATTCGTTTGGACCTGAATTGTCAAAGTGAAGATAGCATAAAATGGCGTGAGAGCCTTAGTTAATTATTAATTAACTAAGGCTCTCACGCCATTTTATGCCACGCTCACACCTCTCCGTTTTTGGAAAATAAATCCTACCGCTATGCTTAACTAATTCTTGTAAGGTTTATGCGTAAAGCGGTGGAACGTTCAAAAAGTTCAATCCTTTACCTGAAAGTTCACCAACGGAGAATATGCCTTTAAGGACCAAAACTAAGTATAACCACGATTATTGAGGTGCACCCACTAGGACGTTTCTCAACAAAAGCTTATTTAACAACAAACAAACAAACAAAACCACCAAAGAAACCACCAAAACACAGCAGCACAGCTACTCGACACACCGTCTTCGTTCGATCCGACTCCAGCAGTAGTCCTTATCTAGAGCTGCTGTAAATTACGTCCAATGGATTCCACGGTCTCCAACAAACACCGCAACCACACCGCGCCACACCGCACCGCACGGTAAGGCAAGCTTGGGAAGGGAAGGTAAGGTGTGGTGTGCAACCAAGTGCGGCATGAGCTTATCGCTAATCCCGTAATCTGCAGCCACTGTACTTGCGTGCACGCACTAGGAGAAACGGTACAAGCCTTTTGTTTAGCTTGCCACATGCAGCACAGGTTCTCGTAGTTGTCGGCAGTGGTACCGTTCGAAGATTAGCCTTATAAGACCGTGCAGCTGTTTCTGTACGATCGGCTTCATTCTTTGTGGATCAGTGGTACACCTACCCCCAAGTCCCACGCTGGGAAAGTGTAACACCCAAGGTTACAAGCCCATCCTGGACTGACAACCTTTCTAATTAGCCTCGCATATCTGGAACTCACTGCCCACGGAATTACGCAATCTGCCCACACTCTCTCAGTTCAAATTCATCGTAAAGGGCATTAAAGATCAAAGCTCCCAACAAAAAGCTTTCCGAAGTGTGAAAATTTTTTACAGAGTCGACCGTGCAAGCACAGTCAGCTGTCACAGTTGCAGTTTTCAGCGCTTCGGGGACCCTTTTAAAACCAGAGCACGAGTTTGCCATGACATTATTTGGCTTTTGGTCAGTGAGCGAGACACATCGCTACAGTGTCTAGCGGATGCTGAGTGCTGCACGATCTTTCTCGCTCAGTGTCAAAGAAACGCAAACTGAGCTGTGAAATCAGGCTGCCCTTGGCTATTATTGGGGTTTCAGGGACGCTGAAAACTCTGCAACTATGACAGAGTTGACTGTGCTTGCACGGTCGACTCTGTAAACTTTTTTCACACTTCGGAAAGCTTTTTTGGGGGGAGCTTAGATCTTTAAAGGGCATTAAGGACCGTTTGCCAGTCAAACTGTAGTTTGATACGGGACCCTTGTTGGTCGGTTACTAGCGTCTAACGGACACTGAATCACGTGCAGCATGCAAATGTTAGCCAAATGCCCGCGCATTTGGGGCCTATTAGGCCGTACAAGAAATCTATATAAAACTGAGTATGACAAATGATAATTTTTTTAAAAACCCATACAACTCATTCATAAGAACACTTAAATTTACACAACTGAAAACAAAACGATTATTGAAACCACAGACAACAATAAACACAATCAACAGAAGCATCCCTCTTAGCTGCTTACGGTGAGCTGGACTGCTGAGATTTCAGGAAGGCTGAGAAGCCATCTGCAGTCGCTGGGAACCAGATCACAGTGAACCAGATATTGTAAAGTACTGGCCTACATCTTTTGATATTGCCCCAGAGCGCTGTGCAACCATGGCTTTCACTGGAGCAATTATCGGCAGCAGGCATACTATATCAGTGATATTAGCCAGTGGCCTTTCCGTGACGCGTCTTCCTATCGATCTACGTCAGTCCTTCAATCAGCGTCTACCTGCCGTGATGGGACACTAATGATTTTCTCTTGTAGGTCATACGTGATGACTGGCGTTGTTCATATTGCATTTTCGTAGTAATTGAATGAATGGACGAACCAACGACCGAATGAACCAGTGAATGAATGAGTATATGAACAATAGAACTCCACTGCTGTCAATCAAAAGAGGCGAGCCTCCAGAAAACTGCCAAACGCATGCCGCTTGCATAATGAACACAACACATGGAATGGTCTGGCAAACTTTCTTGCCAGACACCACAAAGAGGGAGGCACGTGCAGTCTGATATGACTGAAACGTGGAAAGAGAGCAGTAAGTCCATTGACGTCATTTGAGGAAAAAGACCACTACGTCAATCTCTTTCGTCTTGAAATCATCCCTTTGTCCATAAAATGACGTCATGGCCGTACTGTGTTTTGCCAATACACGTCAGAGCAAAGGGGCGGGGCTTTGGCCTCCGGGCTTGCCGAGTGGAGTCGTCTATTTAATAAACAAATAGGAAAATAAATAATTAAGTAAATAAATGAACAAGTAAATAAACAAACAAGTAAACAGATTCGAACCAACGACCTGAGCATCGAAAAGTCAAGCGTTTCGGTTACACAACACTAATGGCTTCTAGGGCATGTCAGTAGTAACAATTTCGGTAAGTGTAGTACGGAATTTTTGCCATTCTTAAATTTGTGTGCAGATTTAAAAAAAAAAAGGGCAATCTTGGGTTGTTTGCTGGCTTTGGAAAAAAGTTTCATGCCAGGTGAAAACAGTGACAAATGAGCCTGGCATATGGACTATTTGTATTCATGCGCGCCTGGTACAGGGTGGGTGGGTGTTTGGGGGTTTAACGTCCTTTTCCACCACGTACGGGTGATATCAAAGACGGGGCAACGATGAGAAAGCCAGCACAAATATTTGGCCCCAGCCGGGATACGAACTCACGACCCGAGCATTAGAAGTCCAACGCTCTACCATTCGGCCACCCTGGCTCCCCGCGCCTGGTACAAGAGCTGGCAGACGAGAGAGGAATGAGGGGGCAGGTGGTCGCTGCTAGCATTGCAATGAAGTGGAATATTGGACTTCGTTTAAATTTACCCTACACAGAGCACGGAATAACAAGTGGAGAAAGATAACACCCTTCTTTGTCTATTCCTTTCAAGTTTCATGTCACGAAGAATTCCGCGTGTCTTGTCATGAAAAAGGCCACGAAGACGACCCAGAAAACCAACGGTAAGCCATCCGGCACCGCCTCTAAAAGCTTCGATCCGTGTCAATTTGACGTGGAAACTAAGCGTTCCATTGTTCACTGGACCGAGACCACTTAGGAAGGCCGCCGATCAGTCGTAAGTGACAGGACGTCAAATGTAGATGAACGACGCAAGACCAAAGCCTTTTATTCGTGAAAAATAGCTGTTTTGAAGAGAAAACTGTTGATCTGAACGGAGACATAACATATAGGGAGACAGGAAAGAAAGGCACTTTCGGAAATGTGCGAGACTGCGGCACTTGTGACTTAAACTCCTTCTTAAATAACGCGGCTTTTCTGTCCAAAAGACCGATTTTACTCCTTCATGTAAGCTACGTGAAACGTTATTGGGTGATTTTGGTTTAGCAGAAGGTCTGAGTAAGTCAGTATTTGAAACTAATTTTCTGAAAAGTGCAGAATTCTTAATTTCGAAATTTGACATTACAACTTTTAAAGTCTATCATCCTACGTCAGTGTTTTGTTCGGGACAAAAATACTTGTTTCCCATTGTTTGAAACCTTGTTTCAAACCGCTCATGGGTCATTTGGAGGCACATTGGTATGGAGGGCTTAGACAATGACGTGGCTAAAACAAATACTGAGCGATAGCCCTGTCGGCACGGCCGACCGCTGAGTAGACGAATTTGAATTTTCGACCGCTCGCGTAGAGTGTAACAGTAGTGTATCGCATTAAGAGCCCTGTTAATGAATAAATTACTACTACTACTACAGACTACTACTACTACTACTACTACTACTACTACTACAGTATTGCGTCGGCGCTTTATCCAATTTCGTTAACTGACTCAAGGCGCCGCGAGCTGAACCCATTGCGCACGCTCACGTGAACCACACGCAGTCTCTCACACGCTGGACATGAACACATTACAATCACGTGATGCGAAGGGTCAGGCCAGCAATTGAAGTTTCTGATTTTTAGAATTGCATTTGTTTTCAAATTTAGTGGGCTGAACATTTCCAAAGGGGCGGGTGGCGGGGGCGCAGTACCCGGAGAGAATCCCCGACGATCGGCCCGAAGGAACGTACGAGAAAGAAAAATTCTTTGTCCCGAACCTGACCTCTGGCATTGGTGACGAAGTCTCTTAACCACTAGACCACCGAGGGGAGCCAGGGTGGTTGAATGGTAGAGCGTTGGACTTCCAATGCTCGGGTCGTGAGTTCGTATCCCGGCTGGGGCCGAATGTTTGTGCTGGCTTTTTCATCGTTGCCCCGTCTTTAATATCACCCGTATATGGAAAAGGACGTTAAACCCCCAAACCCCCACCCACCCACCCACTAGATCGGACTGTTCCCGGTCCCGGGCATAGACGCACTCCGAGTCCAAAGCGAAACTGTTTCAAAAAACACAAGTTATCTTCTTTGAAGCCTACTAAAGATTGAAAGATAGACTCATTCAGACCGCGTACACGTGCACTCACACGCCCAGCTGTTAAAAAAACAAAAGTTGTCGTCTGGTAATCTTTGAATCGGCGCGGCCCGGCTTGGAAACAGACACCGATGGAAGCGAAAAATACGCCTCGACTGGGTGACGGAACTGACTTTGCAAGCTTATGTTTGGGTCTGGTATGCTCGTGGTATCAGTTTCACCCTGCGCCAAGCACCGTCACGATACTGTCAAACAAGGAAGTGGTTTGATCCGCATGGGGTGGGTCTGACGGGGTCAGTCACGGATTCTGCTCCAAAGCTTTGCCAGTATGAGTATAATCCCCAAGTTTAAACCACGGCCGGCCAAAATGTACGGAAGCGAAAACAGTATAGTCATTTTTTTTTTTTCCGTAGCAGGTGCGATTAGAGTTAGTCTGGTGCGGTAAGGGTGTAAATGCATGGTCATGTGTATCCTCGATGGCCCAGTAGATTCCCAGCACGAAAGGAGGAGTGATTCATGCTCAGTCGCGTGCGTCTCACCTCAGTGCGAAGTTTCTACACACACACACACACACACACACACACACACACACACACACACACACACACACACGCACATACACACACACATACACTGAGAGAGAGAGAGAGAGAGAGAGAGAGACAGACAGACAGACAGACAGACAGACAGACAGACAGACACTGAGAGAGAGATACCATCTCAGTGATCAAAAAGCACACACACACACACACACACACACACACACACACACACATACACACACACACACACACACACACACACACACACACGCGCGCGCGTCCATAAGCACGAGCCATATGCCGTACACGCCGGTTACTCGTACGTGGTTTTGGATCGTCATATCAAAAGCACTTACCGCTGACACTTATGTTAGAATATCTGCCCGTCTGTATATGGTAGTTATGATCCACCAGACAGCGCGTGCTTTTGCAAGCAACCCACGTATCGACAACTCTCGACACAGCAATCTATTTCACATATTGATAAATTATTAAAATGCGCTGTTGGAGGGTGGTGATGGGGGGTGGGGGGGGGGGGGTTGCAAACGGGTCCGGTATTGCTGTGCACTTCCCCTATACGTGCAGATCAGTAAAGGGGGTTTAAGAATCGATTTTAAGCTTTACAAAAACACTTATTGTCGAAGAGCGCGGAACAAACGATAAGCGGCGGACCTTGCACTCAAAGGCAAACCGAACGCTCGACACAAAAATAGTGTTTTTCTCTCACATAACGAATCAAGTAAAGTATATTTGAAATACTCTTTCCGAGGGAAGTGCTGTGTAATGACATGCTGTGCTGAATTTTATTTTATTTTATTTATTTATTTATTTTTTGGTTTGTTTCGTTTTGTTTTGATTTTTTTGTTTTGTTTTGTTAATCCCAGTGATACCGAATGGATAACATGGATAGTTCAGTTTCTTATTATGCTCAGGTTGTTTTTCATTTCACAATTCCTCCATGAAAACTGGAGATCTCTCTCTCTCTCTCTCTCTCTCTCTCTCTGTCTCTCTCTCTCTCTCTCTCTCTCTCTCTCTCTGTGTTCCCCCCCTCTCTCTCTCTGAAACACACACACACACACACACACACACACACACACACACACACAGAGTTAGAGAGAGAGAGAGAGAGAGAGAGAACGAACGAACGAACGAATCTTTATTTTACAACGGTAAAAAAGGTGTTGGTCGTCAGACCAATTTCAACCTTGCCGTTGTTAATACTACTCAAGAAATGTAAAAAACAACAACTTTGGAATATGAGAGAGAGAGAGAGAACGAACGAACGAACGAACGAATCTTTATTTTAAAGTAAATAAAAGGTGTTGGTCGTCAGACCAATTTTCAACCTTCCCGTTCCTAATACTACTCAAGAAATTGTAAAAAAACAAAACAACAACTTTGGAATGAATGAATGAATGAGAGAGAGAGAGAGAGAGAGAGAGCAAAACAAAAATAAAACGTAACAACAACGTAACAGCAGCCGATCCTCGAGACAGCACAGAACAATCCGGGAGCGTAACAATGGTACCATAAGCAGCAAATCTGATCAAATGATTCCAGCCAAACATTTGACCGCGTACGTTACACAGCTAACTGCGACACAGCGCTTTGCTTTCAGTACTTTTGCGAAACATCGATCGGTAGTCCGTGAGCTAAAAAAAGAAAAAAAAGAAAAAAAAAGAAGGCCAAACCGAAAGAAAACTCAAACCTTTCATCTTACACGAAATCAGTTTTACACGCTTGTATAAACCTGTTCGAGTGAGATAATTACCCTTTCGCCTCCATCCAACGTGTCTGCAAATGGTCTGCAAATGGTATCGACAAGTTTCGACAAGGATTTCCTAATTTGGAGCTTTTGTTCCTTTGTAGCGTACACACACACACAAAAAAAAAAACTAGGATAGGACGCCACCGTTCAACCTTGGCTGTCACAGGGCGTAAATTACGAAGCAATTACAGAAAATCGATCGATAGCTTGGTGTTAAAAGGATCCTAGCCTGGTTCTGGTGAAAACAACATGTTGTTTTGGATACCAACACGGTGGCGTGACGGCTGAATCTCAGATTCTACTGACAAAAGGGAACCGTTTGAATGCATTTCGCCTACGCCGACAAGTTTGACTGGATTTACACAAACACGCACGAAAGCGCGCAAGCATGCGTGCGCGCACACACACACACACACACACACACACACACACACACACACACACACACACACACACACACACACACACACGAGGGTGGGTGGGTGTTTGGGGGTTTAACGTCCTTTTCCACCACATAGGGTGATATCAAAGACGGGGCAACGATGAAAAAGCCAGCACAAATATTTGGCCCCAGCCGGGATCGAACTCACGACCCGAGCATTAGAAGTCCAACGCTCTACCATTCGACCACCCCACACACACACGAACACTCACACACATTTTATTATTATTATGACCCCCCCACCCCCCCTTTTCCCTCTCCCCTCCCCCCCCCCCCCCCCCCTCCACTTCTGGCACGCACCGCTAGTTACAGTGTGCGACCATCGCCACACTGTACTTCAGCTATTTGGAGTGACAAACGGTTGTTGTCCACCGTCAGTGTTGAAACAGACAACTGTAAACAAACCGTGGAACGTTGTCCGAGCAACAAGAACTGGTTGACAAACATTTTGACTGTTCACCGCGTCACGCCTGACTGCTTTCATTAATAATGGAGAGAGCCTCACTTCCCCGGGATGTGGACACTCTTTGAAGTTCACAATTGCAGTTTTACGCACCGTTAGATAAAGATAAACCACAAAACACACAAACGCAGGAGCGTTTATTTCAACTGATTAACCATTTATACAAGCAGCAGCGGTGGTCTTCATTTTTCAATCAGCTGTAGCAGTCCAGAATGTAGGTAAAGTTCTCTTCTAGTATAGTTTTCCTTTATGTTAGAGGACGGGAAAAGAAATCACAAAGGCACACACAACCCGTAACGACTGTTTTGAGTTGAGCATTAGCTATTCAAGCACACGATCGGATGGCACTCAAGTACAATGGTTTTGATGGGACACCCACCAGCTCCTACTGTGGCAGCGAGGAGATTCGCGCCAGTAAACAAAGCGTCAGCTTTCAAATCGTACATTATTATTCTCTCTCTGTCTCTGTCTGTCTGTCTGCCTGCCTGCCTGCCTGCCTGCCTCTCTGTCTCTGTCTGTCTGTCTGTCTGTCTCTCTCTCTCTCTCTCTCTCTCTCTCTCTCTCTTAACGGCTTTTTAACTTTTCTCGTTCAGTTCGATAGAGCTGGAAAGCCAGTTTATGCCCATTTAAGTTCCAGGAGTCCACACGCACGTAGAAACCAGTCTTCACTAATTATTATTACCGTAGTCATTTATAAACACCCAACATCTATATATTTACATAATCATGTTAGTTTTCATTAACTTTAATCATTTCTGTTTCTTGGTTATCTTTGTCATCTATTTTAGCTATTATGCTTATTCGCCGCCTTCCTGTATTTCAGTTTTAATGTCTATAATGTATATAATCCTTAGCTTACTTTTACTCTCGTACTGTAGTCTAGCAACGGCAAGGTTGCAAACTGACCTTTTGGCCAAAAAATCTTCTACCGTTGGAAAATAAAGGATTGTCATTGTCATTGTCTCTCTCCCCCTCTACTCCCCCCCCCCCTCTCTCTCTCTCTCTCTCTTCCTGCCTCTGTGTGTGTGTGTGTGTGTGTGTGTGTGTGTGTGTGTGTGTGTGTGTGTGTGTGTGTGTGTGTGTGTGTGTGTGTGTCTGTGTCTGTGTCTGTGTGTCTGTGTCTCTGTGTGTGTGTGTGTGTGTGTGTGTCTGTGTCTGTGTGTTTCTCTCGAAACCACCCTTCCCTATTCCTATTACTGATGTGGTCACTGATATCATCAGTAATATCGTAATACGCCATGTACTCCGTGACTGGCTTACGTAATGCAAGACACTCATATACTGGGGCACACATTATCAGCAATTGTCTACCAAATTCAGAACAAAGGTGAAGCTGATCATGATTCCGTAATAGACTGCATATACTCACAGGCAAGTGGTCGATATCGAAGGCTCACACACAAAGTCTCCTACTCCAAGTTCATTCTTCCTCGATCCAAAGTTGTTGCGATATGTATCTCTCCTTCAATATTCAATATATCTCCACCAAAACTTTCGCCGGCACGGACACAGCGGTGCCACTCGAAATCTCAAAGCGACAAAGCCTGCGATAGGGTAAATGTTTGTCGTTAGCCGGCCTCCGAACACTTCAGGATGTGGCCTGTCTTTTCAAACTAGTGTTCCAGTGAATGCTCCAGCAGTAAAACCAGCTGAAACGAGGCCCTGCGATGACTGGCAGAAAGACTGGCTTTCCTCTACTCACAATGGAAGGGACGAAACAGCTTTATGGTGGAAACTGAATGATCAGCGCAGCCCATCCGCACAAAACGGCCTTCCGCTAGAAGACACTTTTCAATTCCAGTTGAAGCACCGAGCCTACGTCAGTGTACTATATACACGCGCGACTGATACCGCGCGGTCTCCCCGGCCATAATCGCTGCGTGACTGGCTATCAAGATATCACAAATCGAAACCAATTTGGCAAGCTTGGTCTTGTGTGTGCGTGCGTGTCAGTCTAGTCACCCCCCGATCAAATGGCACAGCGGACGGACGGCTCTTGCGGTGCTACAACCCCCTCTCTCCAACACCCATACCTCTGCTTTAAACGTTAATAAATTAGGACCATACACCCGCCCTCCTTCCCACTGGCACACACGTACACACTACCCCTACCTCCTTTGGTAGCTCTGCGTCAAAAGTCAGTAAATAGCTACCCTTTCCCAGTCTCCCCACCCCAAGAAACACACCCCACCCATACCTCCTTGGTAGCTCTGCGTCAAAAGTCAGTAAACAGCTACCCTTTCCCACTCTCCCATGGCCCACCCCAAGAAACACCCCACCCCCTACCTCCTTGGTAGCTATGCGTCAAATGCCAATAAACAAGTGCAGTCACTGCACCCCCCCCTCCCCACCCCACTCCGGCCTACCCCTTTGGTAGCTCTGCGTAAAGAGTCAATAAATAGGTACCTTTCCCCACTTTCCTCACCACAATAAACACACCCCACCCCTACCTCTTTGGTAGCTCTGCGTAAAACGTCAATAAATAGCTACCCTTCCCCACTCTCCCCACCACAATAAGCACACCCCACCCCTACCTATTTGGTAGCTCCTCGTCAAATGTCAAGAAATAGGTACAGTCACTGCACCCTCCTCTCCCCTCCCAACCCCACCCTTACCCCTCTGGTCAGGTGGCACTGTGTCAAACGTCAATAAATAAATAACTATCCCATCCCCTCTCCGCACCACCTTTCGTAGCTCGAGGTTAAACGTCAATAACTACCTCCCTCCCCTCTCACCCCGCCCCCACCCCTAACCCCCTCCCCTCGCCCTATTTAATCTCTATTAGGTGAACCGATATCTACCCCTACCCCACCCCTACCCCCTTTCCACCCGCGAGTTCAATTCAGGATCAGTCAGCTGTGCCAAAAGTCTGCTATCGATATGAGTAGACCGCATGCGTGACCGCCTGATCATTCACTGAGTGGTCAAAAGCGTTGAACGGGAATGTTTCACGGGGACACAAAGAATCGACCGATAAATAACATATTATCTGAGGATATTTGTTTTGTGTGTTTCACGGGTAAGCTCGAGGTCAGCATGCAGAACACGGATCTTCAAATCTGAATACGCAATCAGACAGGGTGACTTTGACCATGAGTATTCTGAAACTGCATAACCGCCGCCATAACGTGGTTATATAGTCACTACCGATACTCCCTTCGCCCCCACCCCCCCTCACCCCAAACACAACCTCGTCGGCCGTGCTCCCCCCCTCCCCCACCCCCTAAAAACAACGACAACAACAACAACAAGAAGCACACACACACACACACACACGCGCACACACACACACACACACACACACACACACACACACACACACACACACACACACACACACAACATCAACAAACAAACAAACAAAAAAAACAAAAAAAAACACCACCACCACCACCACCCCCCCCCAAAAAAAAAAACCCAAAAAAACCCCAACAACAAACAAACAAACGATTAAACGATAAACATACCGTACGAGCGGTTATAACATACAAATCTCTCTCTCTCTCTCTCTCTCTCTCTCTCTCTCTCTCTCTCTCTCACACACACACACACACACACACACACACACACACACACACACACACACACACACACACACACACACACACACACACACACAGGGGCAGAGAGAGAGAGAGAGAGTGGGGTGTTTAAACCCAACAACAAAACCCACACCCGAAACATGCCTACTCACGTAGACTTCATTTTCTGCCTCTAACAGACCAAAATAATTCGCGTCACGTCGAAGAGACAATTAAGCTTCGAGGGGGTGAGAGTCGGTCTATAGTGCACCCAACCACTGTCCCGTGACGGTTACCTGATAGAGGAAATGGGAAAATTGCGATAAAACTCTTTGGTCTGACTGTAGGGCGAAGTGGAGTTTGCTGTCAACCATAGTCACGTCGACAAACCCCGAACGAGTAAGCTGTGTATTGAACTCTTTAACCGAAATGCACTTTAAAACGGAAGTCTTGCTGAAGAGAAAAAGTGATTGCGTGAGATTTTTTTTTTTTTTTTTTTTTACGTAGTAGGTACCTGTGTGTGCCACGACTGAGCAAGAAGTATCCAGTTGAAACGCTATGCTGAAAGTATTTACGCGTAAAATACCCATGTTAAACATGTTGACTGAACTGCACGCGGTTGAGTCTGACGGTGTTTTCTGATAAACCGGCTCTTTGACATCTTGGCAGTGGTAAGAAGGATTTTTCTTACGAGAGAGCGACGGGGGGAGAGAGAGAGAGAGAAGGGGAGGGGGGTTGGTGTTTAACGTCCTTTTCCACCACATACGGGTGATATCAAAGACGGGGCAACGATGAAAAAACCAGCACAAATAGTTGGCCCCAGCCGGGACCGAACTCGCGACCCAAGCATTAGAAGTCCAACGCTCTACCATTCGGCCACTCCGGCTCCCCAGAGAATCAAGAATCAAGAAAACTTTATTTTCCAACGGTAGAGGTAGTTAACGTGAAACAGTCAATTTTCATACCTGCCGTTGCTATTTCTAGTAATATCTATCTAAACAGAAAAATACACACACACACACACACACACACACACACACACACACACACACACACACACACACACACACACACACACACACACACACACACACACATGTAATGCAACAGGGAAAAAGCAAAATAGCAATAAAACCATAGGAAATGAAACTACACTCTACTAAGACAGGAACAGTAATTTTAAAAAGCGTGATGAACAAACCAATTACAAGTAGGAATACATGTAGGAAAAACCATAGGAAATGAAACTACACTCTACTAAGACAGGAACATTTAAAAATCGTGATGAACATACCAATTACAAGTAAGAATACATGTAGGAATGGGCGAGAATCAACTATGGGAAGATTAAACATCGTGTGACATAAGATATGTGAAGAAAGAAGAGAGAGAGAGAGACAGACAGACAGAGAGGTGGGTGGGTGACTGTGTGAGAGTGAAACGTCCTTTTCAACCACGTATGAGTGAAAATCGGGGCAACGAGAACAAGGCCAGTACAAAATATTTGGCCCAGCTGGTACTCGAACTCACGACCCGAGCATTGAAAGTCCAATGGTCTTGACTGTCCCGGCTCCCCACAGAGAGAGAGAGAGAGAGGTGCGAAACTATCATCCTTGGGCTAATCGGATCTGAACAGGACCGTTAACGATGGTAGTTTTCTTACTCAGAAAAAGGTCAACAGATTAAATACAGTACAATGGCCTCAGCCTGGCCTGCTCTATTCTATCCACACACGCAAAAACAAAAAAAAAACAAAAAACAAAAAACAAAAAAAAACCACCTGCCAAAACACTCTCTAACAAACTCTCTCACGAAGGCTTTTAATTAACGATCCCTTATCACAACACACGTCTATATCGTATTTACTCCTTTGTCGCTAGCTGTATCGGCTTAGACCGAGAACAATAACTTAGGGCTTGGTTCCGCGTAAAATAGTCGATTTATTGAGCAACGCCCCGTTGTTAAGTCGTGCGCGAGCTAATGTCCTACGCAAAGAAACGCGTACGCAAAATGCTCATGTACGTCACGGTGACACAATACCATTAGTGCTCGTGTCTGCTTTATCTGAAATGAGATGTGTCAATATTTCAACAGGTTAAAAAGAAAAAAAAAGAAGAAAAAAAAGAAGTAATTACGTATATGTCCGAGTGTTTTGCATTTCTGTCGATGATTGTGTGTGTGTGTGTGTGTGTGTGTGTGTGTGTGTGTGTGTGTGTGTGTGTGTGTGTGTGTGTGTGTAGTATCTGTGTAGTGTGTGTGTAACTGTGTACACAGCAGTATTTAATGTTTTCCCTTGTTGATGGCGAAGGGCGTTAACTCTAAACAACAACATCGACGACGACGACAAAACGCTAATACTTTTCTTTTCTTTCGTATCACCAACTGATGCTATACAAGGATTTCATGACATCAACAACAACAACAACAACAACAACGGTAAACTAAAAGGTGAGTGTTAAAAGAAAACGCGTAGATTTCTTTACTCGCCCTTGTCTGCGTGCGAAGTTAATTTGTTTCATTAACCCTTCTGAGCAAATGTGCTTGACGAGTCTCCCTCTCTCTCTCTCTCTCTCTCTCTCTCACACACACACACACACACACACACACACACACACACACACACACACACACACACACACACACACACACACACACACACACACACACACAAACTCGATTTACCTGGAAGATACGCCGGACAGAATGAGGCTAGGCGACAAATAATGTGTATAGATACAGTTAAACCTTCTAGCGAGTTCTTAAACAGCAGTACGTGTTGTCAAGCGCACGCAGTCTCTATTGACAAAAGGATAATTAATTTTCCCCGCTCCGCAAGTTTACAATGGGCCGGCTAGCGTGCAGATACCGGTAAAGAACAGACGGCCAGGTAAACCAGAGACCACACAGACCCTATGTAAACTGTATGCAGGTTATCTTCGATCGATAGAAGAAACACCAAGACAAATTCAAGCTAATGTCTTGGGGGGGGGGGGGGGGAAACAACAACATAAAACACTGGAACACCCAAGGGATGGGTGGGGAAGGGTGAAGTTGGTCAGTCGAAAATTGAAGGACAAAGGAAAAGAAACAAACGACGAAATGACAATGACGAAAAGAAGAAGAAGAAGAAGAAACATGAACAGCCAGCGAGCAAGCCAAGAAGAAATAACCAGGTACATAGAACGGCTGAAAATGAAAATAAACAAAAACATTTTCAACAGAGGTCAAGCCAGATCAAAGCGGGGGAAAACTGGATAAAATATTTCCTGTTCATATCCATGATCTGGCAGATTTTACTCATTGTCTCCTGTTCACTGCAATCGTACAGATTCAAGTAAAACATATATTGTCTTTTTTCAGGCTGTCCAGATGTAGGCATACCATTCACGTTCACACTTACAGACTTCAACAATTGTAAAGGGTTCCTTTAAAAAAAAAATACCATACCACTACCCCACCTAGGTTTCCGGGATAACAATCTATTATTGTCGGCTTAATGTCGAAAATAAGTGAGCTATACCCCATTCCGTACGGGTGCCGTACACCTTGGGCATCTGTGAGTACAAGACAAAGACTATTATAGAAAGAGTCAGTATACACTTCACATTCTCAGTTACCGTGAAAAATCCTAAAAGGTCGCTTTGTAGAACAGCAACCCCACCACTACCAGAAGGTCTCAGGGTGTTATTACAACAGTCTCTGCGTGGAGTCGAAAGTTAAGAGGGGCTATACCTCCATGTCGTGTTGCATACTCCGAGTAGCTGAGGACACCAGACAAAGACTGCGAGAGAGAGAGAGAGAGAGAGAGAGAGAGAGAGAGAGAGAGAGAGTCAAGTATGTACTGTCAGGACAATGTCTTATGACCAGTCAAGCTGAAAAAGGTCGATAGAATAGACAGCCTAGTTAATCCCTATCCACCTTGGTATAGAATTTCCATTCAGAGGGTCTAGAGGTCTATGGACGTGTGCATTTCGGAAGAGGTGTGATTCTGAAGTAAGCCAATCTTTATATCTCTTTGTGTTTGCCTTTTGGTACCAATACAAAAAGGCCCCAAAGACACCACCACTGAGGGCCGCTGTTCAAATATTGTCATTGAAAGAATATAAGCTGTTTAGGCGGACGCAATGGTTCACGAGTCTATTGAGGATCTTTTTATCTGTTTACAATCGCGCGCCTTACCCCTAAACTGCCAGGGTGGATCCCTAATCTGCCGTAAACTGAAAAGGGTGTGCAGTTGAACCTGAATATGACTCCCCCCCCCCCCCCCCGGTACTGATCGACAGGTCGACAAAAGTACAGTCTAGAGTTCACATGTC
Source organism: Batillaria attramentaria (assembly GCA_018292915.2). Lineage (NCBI taxonomy): Eukaryota > Metazoa > Mollusca > Gastropoda > Batillariidae > Batillaria > Batillaria attramentaria. The sequence goes on from JACVVK020000226.1 coordinate 733,244, forward strand.
AGTCACGTTTGGTATCATATATTGCTCTGCAGCCAACGTGGTGAGGTCGTTTGTACTGTGTACGTTATCTAGAGTGTCCCCCCAAGCTGGGGAATTTTCAGTCATTTGGCAATTTTCAGCCAAATTTCCTATCCTAAACACACAATTTTTGGTGGAAACATAGTCAAAACTTTTATCAACAAAGTCATAAAATTTCAAAGACGGGAGATAAAAACTGACTGAGATACATTAATTAAAGTGAAAGCACCTGCACCTACCCCGTACGGCGAAGGTTAATTTTGGATTCGAACAGGGGACCTTCTGATCTCGAATCCGACGCTCAGCCGGCTGAGTCACCTGACACCCCCAGAAAGAATAATTATCAGAGAAGGCAGAGCGGACGAAAAGTCATATTTCCTGTCCTACAAGCATAACGCTCAAGAACTGCAGTAGTGAAGATCAGTTCTGAGCACCAACAAATTCCTTCAAGCCTGTGGCTGTATCGGTTTGTTGTTGTTGTTGTTGTTTGTTTGTTGTTGTTGTGTCCGTGGTCTTAATAACGAAAAAAAGGGGGAGCAAGAAGCGTCGAGCGGTAGAGCATTAGACTTTTAATGCTGGGGTCGTGAGTTCGATTCTATTGGTTGTCTGAACTAGATCTGTTTGTGTAACGTATCCATCACAGTTAAGGGTATACATAAAATGTGGTCGAGCTGGCGGTCTCACTGGATGGAATAGTGTTCAGATGGACTGTTTAATTAGGGTAGCTCTTCCTCCTTCCTCCCCCCCCCCTTTACCTGCCAATTACGACCGTCTCCAGTCACATTTTGTGGCGTGGGACGTTAAACCAACCGAAGGAAGCAGTAACCATCTTGGTGGTGTTCTCGTCGTTGAAACTAACATAACGCCAACCCGGCATGAACACACAAAAAGAAACGAAATCAATGTTCAAGTACACTATTGCCTTCAGTGGGCAACACATACAGCAGTGCTACACTACACTGCGTCGGGGCCATTGCCCTTGAGGTCGGGAAATGATGAACTGGAAATCTGCCCTCGATGAATTATTAAACGTAATGTGAATATGACTGTACAATGAGCAAAGTAGTAGTACACGAAGGGCTGAGAGGCACACGAAGTATTACAGATGGCCTGCGCCTAGGGAGATAAAGCTCTCTCTCTCTCTCTCTCTCTCTCTCTCTCTCTCTCTCTCTCTCACACACACACACACACACACACACACACACACACACACACACACACACACACACACACACACACACACACACACACACAGAGAGAGTCTCTCTTGAACATAGAGGGCTCTAACTATTTTCTGGCCGACAGAAAAACACCTAACCAGACAAGGAAGGATTGGTAAAGGCATATTACATCAAAGATTATGACACCCCATCAACTGAAGCAACCACACACAGTCAAGCAGTCCAACTTACCAAACACAACATGGAAAATCCATATAGGAAGACACAAGTAGAAAACAAGCAATTAACAAACAAACAAACAAACACCAACAATGACAACAACAACTAAGCAAATAAACTAGGAAAAAAGAAATCCAGCAATCAACAAACCATCTTTAACCAGCCAACCAGACTAAAACACACACACACACACACACACACACACACACACACACACACACACACACACACACACACACACACACACACAATTAATGACACATATAGAAACAGAAAAAAAAAACAAGCAACAAACAAGCCAACACCCAACAAGCCAAGAAAACAAAGAACATAATAACGTACCTCTAGGATAGTAGTTCTTTACAGTAGCTATTCCAACGTTCACGTCGTGACTGTGTCCATCAGGCTCATGACGTCAGTAACATCCGGTTAAGCACAAAAGTCCAGATCTGAGGAAGAAACGACCAGATATATATATATATTAAAAAAAAAACACTACCCCAAAATATGTCACAGAAATGGCACACAGCAAATGCGTCGGGGCAGCAAAACTGTTACGAAGGTTTTCAGTTCAAACTCGCGCACATGGAACTGACACAGGCCCGCAGCAGAATCAAATTTAACGCAGTGTAAAACGACGACGACGACGACGACGACGACAATGATGATGATGATGATGATGATGATGACGATGATGACGACGACGACGACGACGATCACGATGATGGAGGCCTGACGAAAGTGATACCTTTTAGAGTTTATCGGTTATTAATCCATTTTGTATTTACATGTTTGTATACATTTGAGTTTTTATGTTTAGGGAGTGCGTGAATGTGTGTGTGCATCAGAGTGAGTGGGTGTTTGTGGGAACGTGATAATTTTTTTTTTCTTTTTAATCAAAGGAGGTGGAGCAGGCATTGTAATTTCCCTTTTATGGGATTGAATAAAATATCTTATGTCTTATGTCTTATGTCTTATGTCTTATCTTATGTCTTATGACAGCGCACCACGGCTCAACCCTGAGTGCTCATGGCGCCCAGTGAGATGTTTTTGAAAGAGTGACAGTTATAAAAAAAACGAACAGTAAAATCCGTTGGAGCGTTGCGTTTACGGCAGTCTTACAGTATGACATAAATTCTAACATTTTGCAGCTCCACAACACAGAGCTGGGACCCAGCCAAGAGCACATTACCGTACAGGGGATCCAGCAGTATATTAAGGACATTACCGTATTGGCCCCTGGGAAACACAAGCTGTGTGGCCGGCCAGACAACGGCCGGAAAATAACGCGCAAAAAAAAAATCGATAAGCAAAGTGCATTGAACGAAACGAAAACAATACGCCATATTTAACTATGCTGCGGCTGATAGATGACCAGTATGGGGGCCGCAGGTTAACAAAGTTACAAAAGTACTAAGGCCCATACAAACATGAGCTCACTTAGAGATTCGGAAGTTACTCAGCAAAGAACACACGGGGTGTTCAAGTGTGTATATAAAGGGGGGAGGGTATGTGTGTGCCAGCCACGTTAGTATTTGGTTTATGTTGAGTAACTGCTATGAGTGAGTTTTTGTATCGTTAACTAGAGTGGCGAGGGAGGGCGAGCTGCTACGTCTGTTTTGTAAGCTCTACTGCATGTTTGCATTGGGATCAATTTTTCCTCTAGTTCTCCTGGGAGCCGGGATAGCCGAATGGTAGAGCGTTGGACTTTCAATGCTCGGGGCGTGAGTTCGAATCCCGGCTGGGGCCAAATATTTGTACTGGCCTTTTTCTCGTTGCTCCGTCTTTGATATCACCCTTACGTGGTGGAAAAGGACGTTAAACTCCCAAAACACCCACCCACCCACCCACCCACCCACTCAGACAGACAATTCCAAACGTGTGATTTGTCTGTCGGGAGTATTTATGCGCTGTGATTGGCTGCACTGACTTGCTACGTGTCAGTTGTGCACGTGTCCTAATGGTATCGTGCTTTAAATTCGACATCGTGAACGGTCCACGTCTTTCTGTGAGCTTTTAATAGTTGTCTAGCGCTCCTTTCAAATCAAATGAAATCAAATCATCTTTATTGTTCAGGCTCCGCATGTAGAACTCGAGATTAGGGGTTTTAGCCCCGGGTTAGAGTCTAGCTCTAGGGTTAAAGTTGTTTTTTGTTGTAAATCAGGAACCGGGTCCAGCAAGTCCATTCCAGCAAGATGCCTAAGCCTTTATAGAAGGATTTATTTCTTCCTTTCGTCGCCTCCTTTTTTTTTTATATAATGTTGTTTTTCGGTTTCTTTTGTCCTAGTCTGGGTTAGGCTCGTAGCCGTGGGTTAAATTAACCTCGACTTTTACATTCGGGCGCAGTCCTTTATAAACCCGAAAATTTTCTTTTGGTGCCCGATCTGCACAATATAAAATATAAAATAAGGTTAAGAATATTAAAGTCTTAATACGTTTATCAGCCATACAACACCGCTGTGGAAAACTGTTCATCGAATGCGCTTAATCCGTGCAATCAAAATCAGTCACTTGGGACATAATATAACATCCGAAACCATCGTGGTGACTCGGGCTGGCGTGTATGTTGTTAATAATAATAATAATGATAATAATAGGGTGCCTATCCCCGGGGAACGAGCTCTAGGCGCCTTACAATCTAAAGCCGAAGTAAAAAAAACAACAAACAAACAAACAAACAAATATAAAAACAATCCATTCACTCAATGTACACTACGTAAGAACAACTAAAAAAGTAAAAGAGCACACACACACACACACACACACACACACACACACACACACACACACACACACACACACACACACACACACACAACTGAGTAGAAATGATAAAGGATAGGCAGAGACAATAAAAAAAGAACAAGTACCAGTGATACCCCCCCCCCAAAAAAAAAATGGAATGAGCCAGATAAAACCTTAAAAAATAGCAGTGGTGAGGAGCTAAAAGTAGGACTGACACTATAACACTTGTACTGATATGCTGCCACCCAGGTACTTAGAAGATTTACCGCGTACTGAGTGAGCAGACGACTTTTTTGGGTTGCGGACTGAACACCAGCAAAACGGCGCTGATTGGTGGCTATTTTTAGCGACTTGATCGTATCGAGCGTGCAGTACAGGTATGGAGCCAAAGAAAATCATATTTCTCTACTTTTAGTAGAAGCCGCGAAGTCACGAAAATGGTCGCATTTGCCAAAATGAACATCTACTCATTTGGCAAACAGATTTAGAGTTTTGTAAGCGACAGTTTGTCCTTTCAGAGGGTGGGTGGGTGGGTGTTTGGGGGTTTAACGTCCTTTTCCACCACATGCGGGTGATATCAAAGACGGGGCAACGATGAAAAAGCCAGCACAAATATTTGGCCCTCGCTGGGATTCGAACTCACGACCCGAGCATTTTGTCCTTTCAGAACTCAAACTCATTACGAACATACAGACTTAAAACGTTTACTCCCAAAACTGAACACGGAAGTGAAATGCGTCCCTCTTACCTGCGTCAGTCTCACAGTATTTGACCAACTCGGCTCGTCAACACGCAGGTCTCAATGTTGTCATCACCGGTCACACTCATCCACACGCTTTTCGCAAATCAAGCTTGAAGCAAAGGTACGCTGATCCACGCAGGGCAGTCTACCCTAAACCACAAAGCTACTCGCCAGTTAATAAAATGTCGGTGTGTGTCGGATTAGCCTAATCTCTGACGCGAGCTCAGTCCCTTATCCACTGTCGCCTCTGCAGCATATTGAAGAGCGCCAGCGCCTCGGCCCTACTCGACAATCACGTTTACTGCGCGTTTCGACTGAGCCGACCTGCCGCACTCACGGGACGTGCAATCAAAACTGGACGCGAGCGCTTTTGGTGCTACTCCGCTCCAAACAGTAGCACCGCAAAGACAAAGTGTTTCCAAGCAGTAGCACTGAGTGTAGTAGAAGTGCTCACTGACTGTTTCGATTTTCAAATCTGAGTGGCATGGAGTATTCCTTTTTACAAATTTGAGTAGCACTGAGTATTCCAGTTTTCACATTATTTTGTGTAACACTGAGTATTTTAGTTTTCAAATTTGAGTAGTGCTGAGTATTCCAGTTTTCACATTAATTTTGTGTAGCACCGAGTATTCAAGTTTTCAAATTTGAGTAGCACTGGGTATGCCAGTTTTCATATCTGAGAAGCACTGAGTATTCCAGTTTTCAAAATCGAGAAGCACTGGGTATTCCAGTTTTCAAAATCGAGAAGCACTGGGTATTCCAGTTTTCAATTCTGAGTAGCACTGAGTATTCCAGGTTTCAAATTTGAGTAGCACTGAGTATTCCAGTTTTCACGTATGTGTAGCACTGAGTATTCCAGTTTTGAAATTTGAGCAGCATTGGGTACTCCAGGTTTCAAATTTGACTAGTACTGAGTATTCCAGGTTTCAAAATTGAGTAGCACTGAGTGTTTCAAACGGACCGGTCTGTCGGCGTGACATTGAGAAAGTGCCCGTGTATCGACCATACAACGACTTTAACTACCGCGTTATTACAAAGCAACGACGCATGCCTACTCACACGTGTTTTTTAAACATATGGCTTTGCGTGATCATGCGTGCCATTGTGTCGTCTAAACTTTTGAAGCGGAGTAGCACCGAAAGCACTCAGGTCCATGTTGATTACACCCCGTGGCACTGGGCGATACCTGACCTCTTTCGGTTCCTGCCAAGGATTATTTAACCCGTTATTACCGTACTGGCGATCGATACATGCTGTAGCAAGGCGGTAAGTCAGTAACCCAGAAACACTAAAACTGAAAGCACGAGGCCCCTTGCTTGATGTAATATGTATTCGTGAACTGGAGCCAGGTGGAGAATCGCACGTTTCTGCTAGTCGGTCAGACTGTTTACTCCACACCCCTAAAATTAATTAAAATTATTACAGTGTGGTCTACTTTTCCGGAGCTGTCGCAGGCGATGACGTTTCCGCGATCCGCGTGGCTCACACAAACCGTCAGTCGACGCAGAGCTTCAGCAGCGTATGAGGCTGTTTACACTACAAGCCGCGATCAGCCCGAGTTCACCTCGACTCGGGTCAACAGTGTTTGCACTACATTCTCTGCAAGTCTAACCCTGACAATGACGTAGAAAACTTACGTCATGCCCGCCGTCATAACCCCCTCCCCCCCCCCCCCCCGCTCCCCCTAGTGCTGCTCTCCCCTAGCGCTGTTTTGCTGTTGATGCAGCGATTCGGCAGAAAGTTGCCGAAATTAGCGAATAAAGCGATATCGATGCTTTCTCCTCGTAAATTAGCCACTCATCGGACATTCTCAAGTCACGTGACACAAGGAACTTTATCCCCTGTGTTCGGGCGAGAACCTGTTTGGCCAGATAAATGTGGACAAAGGATGTCTCAGAAAATGAAATATTCAGAGTCGTCATAACGATGGCCTCAAAAGGATGGTCTCCCAAAAGAAATTCTATCTTAATGCCAATAAAAACATGTGGTACAGACAAAAATCTATCCAAGAGGCCACCAGTAACAAGGCCAATGGACTTTGATGACCCTGTATATTAGGGTCAGCTGTCCAATACGACCACTTTTGTCGTTGATGCTTTAGGAAGTTTTGACTGTACACAGCACTCTAGTCTAGTAATAGTATAATTAGCTATATATAAATCCCCATCAAGCTGTAACTGTTTACCGACAAATATTTTGATCCAAGACGCAAATCAACCCTGAGCTTTACGAGTCGAACAGCTTGATAGGGTGTAATTGCTTACTTTTTATTTTTATTTGGGGAGTGGGGGGCAATTTGTGATGTGTTTTGAACGTTTATCCTAATAAAACCCGAAAGCCGAAAGCTGCACATAGCAGACGCACGGGTTTGTACGTCGGGAGATCACGACGCGACAGAATAAAGAATGCCTTTTTATGCTAGCGAGATAATGCCAATTCACTCATAAACTCAAACCCAAATAAAAACACGAATTCTAAACCTCGACTGATAACACAAACTCGTATTTTGATCCACGGCGCAATTAACCCTTCCGACTGTCTGGAACTCCTTGCCAATCGAACTCCGCCTTCAGCCCTCACTGCCCCCGTCTAAATCCCATCTGGAGACCTTTCTCTTCCGTCAAGCCTTTCATAGTTAGACCTCTGTTGAGTCCGTCTATGTGTACCATGAGTCGTTGCACTACCAAGTTGTATGTAAGAGGGGATGTACATAGTGTGTGTGTGTGTGTGTGTGTGTGTGTGTGTGTGTGTGTGTGTGTGTTTTTGCGCATCGAGTCCTTGGAATTTGGAGAGCAGCGCTCTATAAAATAATAAAAAAACCTATGTATTATTTGTATTATTATTATTATTATTATTATTATTTAAAGCTCAGGGTTGATTTGCGTCTTGGGTCAACATACGAGTTGGTACTGAAACAACAGCTTGGCGGGGAACAATAGCTCATCATGGACGCCAGACTGTTTAATCCTCCTCTCCTCAGAAACAAGATCTTTCCCTTGGCGAATTGTCGTCAGAACCTACGCAACATCCCTCTTTCCATACTGGCAGCGAAACATCAAACAATTCTACCTACAATACAACCCCTGATGGGCTCTCCAAGGGCGCTGGCTCAAAAGGTTCGCTGCCGTGCTCTGGAGGAAGGGCCTTTGTGTGTATCAGATCCATGGGGCTTGGGCCCTTTTTCCCATTGACGAGTGTTCTCCCTCCACCTTTGTGGAATTCCCAGACCCCTGTTACACGACTCCACATTTGCCGTATTCTCTCGGGCAGCTCTCTTTGGCGTGCTTTCTTTTCTCCTTTTTTCCTTGTCTGAATACGATCCTTTGGGATGGCAGGGATGCAGTGCCATTTGCGCGGGGGGAGGGGGGGGGGAGAGAGAGACAGACAGACAGACAGACAGACAGAGAATTAGAGAGAGAGAGAGAGAGAGAGAGAGAGAGACAGACAGACAGACAGAGACTTAGAGAGAGAGAGAGAGAGAGAGAGAGATATGATGATGATGATGATGATGATGATGATGATGATGATGATGATGATGAAACTTCATTTATCAACAGTAAAAGTTTTGACAGGAATTCGCCAGTTTGCAAACTTGCCGTTCAGTGTAAAGTATTCTTATCTTATCTTATCTTATCTTATCTTATCTTATCTTATCTTATCTTATCTTATCAAGTGTTAATTGCCAGACCAAGATGGATGTCCAAGAACTGGAAAAGACAACTTTGATTCAACAACCGTTGCCTAGGTCGATTTGTAAGATAAGTAAGAAAATACACTGCTCAACAACAGCTCTAAATGACTTCGGAATAAATTTAGTGAGTCATAGATCATGTTTGTTTTTTATGCGGGGTTACAATTGCCTAAGGCCAGTGAGTTATCATCTGCCACTCACGATGACTCTGAACTAAAAAAAAAAAACCCAAAAAACCCCAACAACAACGATCTTGTTTACGTAAAAAGTCAAAGCCTCAGGCACACGCACCTGATAAAGTCGATTGCCTGGAAAGTTAAGTAGCCGCCATATTTCTCCGTTGTCAGTTTTATCAGAGCACCTGACTGCAGTTGGTTCAGTTAATACTGAAAAGTCGTTCAAGTAAACTGATAGCATAAACAAGCGGCACTGCTGACTGCAGTTCTATCCACTGGAAGCGAAACAACCAGCAACACCAATGTCAAAGTTGACATACAGCTTATATCTAATCTGTCTTGTTACAGAAAGTCTAGGCTGAACTCAGTTACAACTTCTCACATGCTGTAGGGCTGCAGACAAATCTTGCCCAGATCTCTAAGGTGCACGTACAGTCGTTCCTACCGGCCAATTCTGCCACCAGATGAAAAGATCAGGCTTTTGT
>JACVVK020000226.1:747500-765000 GCA_018292915.2 Batillaria attramentaria
GACCATGGCAGCCGAAGACTAAATTATGTAAGATATGCGCATACTCTCTCTCTCTCTCTCTCTCTCTCTCTCTCTCTCTCTCTCTCACGCCGGCATTTCCCCCAACCCTTCTCCACCTAAACCTCAAACTGAACCATCTATCTGTAGGAACGACTGACCAGCCGAAGACTAAATTATGTCAGATACGCGCATACATCCGCTCTCTCTCTCTCTCTCTCAAAAAAAAAAAAAAAGAAGAAGAAAAGTCCCATTCACGAACCAAAAAAGTGTACAGTCGGTCGCAATGAACTTAATTCCTACCAAGTAAGTCTGGGGTTGTGCACCAGTGCTTCATTAAAAAAATCATAATTAATTCATGTCTGCATGGATTTAAATTTGGCGGCTTAGTTGGGAGTGTTGCACTTTGATTATACTCGTGTTTGCTGCAGTAAGAGCCGTCAAGGAACCGGTAATCTTGCCTGGTTTTCACACACAGGGCTAAAGCCGCAAAAGAGTCAAAAATGTGGGATATCCGTGCCGCCGGCGCGGTACGAAATGTATTACAGGCCTGGCACACCAAACACATCACTCTCGACTGAACAAAACGTTATCCTGGAACGAATGACCAGCCGAAGAATAAATAAATGTATCAAGACAAAATACTACGCACACATAACTTGATTAAAACTTCAAAACGTCAAAACTTCCTACTCACCTCGAAACAGCTGTACAGTCTGAAAGGCCTCCCTCGACGAAAATGTTATCCAGGAACGAATGACTAACCGACAAATGATTGAAAATATATAACACATACGCGCACGTTCTCCCGTCAAAACTGACTACCTACTCACCCCAAAACGGCTGTACACTGGCAAAGGCCGCCGCCACCTGGCACACATCCTCCTCAAACCAAAACATTATCCGGGAACGAATGACATACTAACAGAGCCGCCGTTAAAGACTCACCTGCTTCTCCCGAAGAGAAACACACCTGTAAACACCTGTAATTTCCTCAGTCCAGTCAAGCACCTTCCCACAACCTCTCCCTCTTTCTTTCTCTCTTTCTCTCTCGCAGTCCCGTCTCTTACGCTATCCCGCATGCAGCTCCAAACGCGCACACACGCAAATGAACGCCCGGCAGTAGCGAGAAGTCCAGTCTTTCGCTCCACGGGGTGTAGTCAAAATGGACGGTAGTGTTTCCGGGTGTTACTCATCTTCAAAAGTTTTACTGACGATGGTTGCTCTCACGTGTAGCGGCCATACGTTTGAAGTATAAGCTTGACACACGTGTCTGCGTTGCAGTAGAGAGTTTGTCAAAGTCGTTGTCTGGTTGGTAAGCCGCGGCCCCATTCTCAGTTTTCACGCCGACGGACACGCCGACTGAAGTCAGTTGGAAACACTCCGTGCTACTCAAATTTGAAAACTGACAGAAACACTAAGTGCTACCCGCATTTCGGTGAAAATCGTGGAAACACTCGGTGCTACTACTGGGAAACCATTGAAGCGGGGTAGCACCGGAAACACTTGACTCGTGTGTCACTTGTGTGTGTGTGTGTGTGTGTGTGTGTGTGTGTGTGTGTGTGTGTGTGTGTGTGTGTCTCTCTCTCTCTCTCTCTCTCTCTCTCTCCGCCGCAAGAATAATTACACCCAGCTCAATTGTCAGCGAGTTTGCAGCCCGATAAGCGCTATTCTCGCGGTTGGCTCATTAATTACTGAGCGGTTATTCAGGCTAGCCCACTATTCACCTTAAAGCTATCTAATCTAGGCAGGCCGACAGAACCAACTTTCGCTGAGATGGCCGGCCCCGGGCCGCTAGTAGTAGTAGATGTAATTCAGTTACATGGGCCGTCAGGCCGCGGAGGAAACTCTGTAATGTGGAGCCGTACTGACTTGACTTAACATTACCTGAGGACTACGCTCAGCCATGCGGCAGCAGCTCTACAGTCATAATGGTAGAAGAGCCTAAGTGCTTCTTAAAATCCGCGGCACTTAGGTACTTATTGTTTAACAATTGACTTTACCAGACTTGACTTCACATAACCTGCAGGGTATGAACGGTCGAGCGGCAACAGCTCTACAGTCGTAATGGTAAAAGGGCCTAACTACTTCTTAAATCCATGGCGCTTGGTTCCTTTAAAGTGTACCAAACAATTTTGCCAGACTTGACTTTTAGCATTACCTTCAGAGTCTGGTCAGCCAGGCGGCAGCAGTTCTACGGTCATAATGAAGAAAGGGCATAACTGCTTCTCAAATCCATGACACTTAGTTACTTTTAGTTTAACAATTGACTTTACTCAACAATATTACCTGCAGAGTACGAAGTTCTGCAGTCACAATGGTAGAAACAGATAAATGACACGCCAGTCTATGACCGACGTGTAGAACTAGGCCACCTAACTTATGGTGCCAAGTTTCATAAAACTGAGTTACGTGTCATGATCATGATGTTTGTAAGAATGTATTGAGACTCTATGTACGACTGTGTGTATGTAACGGTTTTGTTATTGAAAGGCGCCCAGAGCTCCAGCAGGAAGTTGGGCGACAAATCATGATGATGATGACGACGACGACGACGATGATGATGATGATGACGACGACGACGACGACGATGATGACGATGACGATGACGATGACGACGATGATGATGATGATGATTAGTATCAACACTGTGGCCGTTAGTCTTCCTGCAGTGAATTTTTGTTTGTTTAATTTGTTTTTATGATGATGATGATGATGATGATTAGTATCAACACTGTGGCCGTTAGTCTTCCTGCAGTGAATTTTTGTTTGTTTATTTTTTTTTAAAAACGTTCTCGCTGGGAGCATTTCCTGTGTGGGCCTTGTTTTCACATGACAGTATCATACGACAATTACACGCAAACTGTTCTGGACTGATAATAAACGGGACGCTATCTATGCTCTTGCCATTCACTTTTATGTGCGTGCACAAGTGTGTGTGTGTGTGTGTGTGTGTGTGTGTGTGTGTGTGTGTGTGTGTGTGTGTGTGTGTGTGTGTGTGTGTGTGTGTGTGTGTGTGTGTGTGTGTGTGTGTGTGCGTGCGTGCGTGCGTTGGGAGAGAGAGGGGTGTAAACATGTATCCCCTTCAAGTTTGTATACTAGATTCTTTTTCTAATTAATGCCACTGAAAACGAATTGCCCAAACTGGGACAATAAAGATATATTGAATTGAATTGAATTGAACTGAAAAATGTCTTGTAAGTTTCATAAATTACAGTATTTCATGTGAATGTTACCCGGCAACTGCAACCCCAGATCGCACACTGAAAAGCTGACTCAAATACTTCAACTGCTGTATACGGTGTTGGTTCTAACCAAGCTCATTCGATGTTACATTCAGCCGTGTCGATAGCTAATGCATTAGAGATTTAAAAAAAAAAAAAAACCTAATCTTCTTCAGCGAGTTGCGTGTCGCAGCAGTGTACATCACTGGAGGCTGTAATTACTGCTCATGCCCTCTGACCCCCAGGGCAAAAGTGCTCTCCGTAGACGAAACAGTTCCACGTGACCCAGCCGTTACACTGGTGAATCGCTATGTCTGTTCGATACTTGACTATGCGGAAAGTAACCACGTCGAGTTACCTGCGATACGTCGCGTGGTTAATGTCGCTTTTTGTTTTCTTTTTTGTTTTGTTTTGCAAATCTCGATTATGAACGTCTTTACTGTTCTGCGACGTGTTTGGGTTCTTAAAGGCTACATCCCACCTTCCGACACATGTAAACTGAGCATTAAAATGTACTTAAACAAGGAAATCATGAAGACAAATAAAAAAGAATAAAAGTAGGTACTTTTTTAAATTTTATTTCCGGTAGATCAATCAGTCAATCAATCAATCAATCGCCTTACTGTCTCAAAGGGAAATTCACGTTGACTGTAAACACACACACACACACACACACACACACACACACACACACACACACACACACACACACACACACACACACACACACACACACACACACCGTCACACACACCGTCACACACACACACACTGTGACACTCTCTCTCTCTCTCTCTCTCACCTTGCCCCCTCCCCCCCCCCTCTTTTTCTCTCTCTTTAATTGCGGCAAAATACGGCCATTGTCTGTGAAGAATATGATGCAATGACACCACCAGTGCCGTGCAGAAAAACTGTGTTACATATTACTGTAGTGAAACAACTCAGCTGTCGAAGGTCACTGCTCCACTTCACGCCGCAAATTTTCTGTGGGCGGCGTCGCTGACGACGGGGTCGGACAGAAATTACAGGGTCTGTCGCAGTGTGCCAAGAGTATAGTGTAGTTATATACAGTAACACGTATGACTGATCTGCTCGTCAGTCACTGTTCAGATTACTAGCATTATGGTCGGGATTTGACCACTGTTTGGCGCGTGTTGCCTAGAACCTTGAGTGATTACTGCAAACAACAAGTTGCCTTAGCCTACTTCTTGTCCACGGTTGCGCAAGGTCGACAGCGTCCCACAAGTTACAGATCTACCGTCGTTTGTCAGTAAAACGGCCTCTATGTCTGTCGGTTCCATGGCGCTTATGTCCTTTTCGAAATTGTCGGTATAGATTTTTTTTTTTTTTTATCACACAAATCAGTTCTTTGCGTTTGAGTGCCCTCACTACTTCTGTCATTACACTGAATGTCTTGCCTTGAATCTTGAGTATAGTAATAACTTGAGTAATTACCCCCAACAATAGGATGCCTTACTTCTTGCCTGTGGTCACACTATGCTGAAACCAGATTTCATTCCGCACATCGGTGGGGTGACCGAATGGTAGAGCGTTGGACTTCTAATGCTCGGGTCGTGAGTTCGTATCCCGGTTGGGGGTCAAATATTTGTGCTGGCTTTTTCCATCGTTGCCCCGTCTTTGATATCACCCGTATGTGGTGTAAAAGGACGTTAAATCCCCAAACACCCACCCACCCACCCGCACATCGGTTCTTCGAGTGTGAGTGCCAATCTTAAGTAGTTTAGCGGTTTAAGTAGTAGTTTACTCAGGTATCTCGGCTCACTACTACATTAACTCAATTCCTAGCAAGTAAGTTTGGGGTTGTGCACCAGTGACCTCACTCAAAAAATCATAATTAGTTTATATCTGCATGGATTTAAATTTGGCCTGGTGGCAGTGTTGCACTTTGATCATACTCACGTTTGCTGCAGAAACAACTGTTAAGGAACAGTTCATCTTGCCTGATTTTCGGAAAGCAGGATGAAAAACCGAAAAAAAAAGAGTCAAGGACGTGGGATACTCGTGCGCGGTACGGAATATGTTAAGGAGAGAGCACGAGAGAACGGACACTTAACTTCTGATGATGACAATGACAATGACAATTTTGAGGACGACGACAACGATGAAGATGACGACGACGACGACGTCAATGATGACTGTGTTGACGACGACGACGTATGGCGATGATGATGATGACTGATGTTGATGACTATGACGATGGTGGTGATTGTGGTGGTGGCGGTCGTGATGATGATAATGATGATGATGATGATTGTGGTGATTTACCGTTTTTAATCAAAATAACACACCCCCCCCCCCCCCAAAAAAAAAAAAAAAAAAAAAGAGTAAAAAGTACAACAACAAAACAACCAACCAACCAAACAACAACAACAATGAAACACCCACACTGACCACTACAAGTGACGAGGCATAGACAAAGAAAAACAAAAACAGACAATCTGATGAGGCTCTCACCAACTCAGTGCCTCGAAGAAACCTGACACGTAAAATTCAGTTACCTGTAGGAGCGCTCGCAGGGGGATATAATTATGCAGCTCAGCTGTGAAGTTTTCACCCACACCGGCTTTCAGCACCGCTGCTGCAGGAATTTTCACACAACAGCCGAAACGACTTGACTGATGCCGCAACTGCAATACCAGAAATTCTCACACTGGCACCACCGCTGCTAACTGATTCTGTTTCAGTCTCGCGCCGAGTCAGTGTAGACTTTGTCCGTCAGGTATATATATGCGTATATCTTTGTTGTCGAATAAACTCCAGCACATGACTGGCGTATCTGGCGAATCTGTCACGCACAGGATGGAATCAGCTGCTGCAAGCAGACAGACACTGCAGAGGATGAAAAAGGTGGGAAGTTCAAGCCACAGGTAAACGGCAGAACAAGGCCCAGGTGCGAAGGGCTGGTAATGAGAAGTGTACGCGTGAGTTATGTATAGTCAGTGCCTTCTGTCTCCGGCCACACAGACTGAAATCGGTTCTCGCGGCCGGCTCGCGCAGCATCTGTAACCGAGCTGGTCGCTGTTTTCCTGCAGTGTGGTACGATTCCAGCTGGCAGATGTATGAGATATTTCGGAGGCGACTGATTTTGCGGCGCAAACTCCAGACTACGTTCTTGCTTCCTGCCCCCCCCCCCCCCCCGCCTCCCCCCACCGGCCTTCGCATCCGGCTATTATCACTAATATCACGACAGTTCTTTTTGTCACCACTCCATCGTCACGATCAGACAGAGTCAGTCGTGTCAGTGACAAGTTCTCTCTCTCTCTCTCTCTCTCACACACACACACACACACACACACACACACACACACATACACACACACACACACACACACACACACATTATTATTATTATTGACTGTGACAGGTGTGATTCCAGTGACTGAGATCACAGCAGTGGTTCACTATCAGGGAGTCGGTCATGCACCACATTCTGTGTCGCCCCTTCCGCAGTTGCCTTAGAGGGCAGTCAGACGTGGCGATTTTGCACGCCTGCCAGTGATAACGTGCACTCCCAGCCAATTAAATCGGGTCGCCAGGGGCACTGAATCGCGACGCCGTCGGCTCGCCAGTGAATAGAACACGGTCTTATTATTTCCTCACCACGCCAGTCAGTAGCCCCTGACCGTGCGCTTTCGCTCTTTGTGTATTGTCCAGCGCCAGGCCGACAGCGCTGTCCAATCGCTGCACGCTGGTAGCGTGTTCACAGAAAAGCAGTTCGGCCAGCGTGCGAAGGCTCCACAGGCTCGCGGCAGCGCGGCGTGTGCACAGACGCATAGAGATAGACGCACCGCGGTGCCGGAAAAGTGACGCCGCCGCGCGCCATGTTGCTAGTACCTGGAAGTGCCAGCTGTTTACATAGCGCGTATAGCATTGGCCAGACACTATCAGCTGTTTACATAGCGCGCAGAGCATTGGTCCGCTTTATCTTACGTCACATTTCTGATGACGTCTTTCTAAAGAACTTCGTATTTCGAACGAGGCGTCCTATACACAGAGCCTCTGAGTTCTGGTATTAGTAAGATGGCCGCGATAGCGATACTTGCAAGCAGCGGTGGCAGCGTGCGGCGGTGCGTCTATCTCTTTACGTCTGTGGGCGTGTGCCGTAGGTCTTAGTACGCCTTGCCGTCATCCTCCCACTCACTCCCACTCCCTACCCATGGACACCCTCACATTCGCCCTTCCTGGCCTCGCCTGTTCACCTGTGCTCGCCCGGTGGCTCAGTGCTATTAGCGGCACGCGTGGCGATATTTTCAGCCTCTCTCCGTTTCAGACAGCGCTTTCACCTTTGGTGTCAATGTTAACTGTCTGCTGATTCCTGAATATCACAGGTCAGGAGAGAGAGAGAGAGAGAGAGAGAGACTATTCATGCATGCACTGACCGACAAAAGGGGACCGAACCGGCTATGATCATTTACTTTGCAGCCTTTGTTCCACACGTCAGCGTTGTTTTTACAGGCCCATCTACTAAGCTGTAAAAGTAAAGATTAAAAAGTTAAAAAAAAAAAAAAAATCCCTCCCTTCTCTCGAAGTAAATAAAATACGAGAGAGAGAGAGAGAGGATCTAAGGGAAAGTACTGTCTTACATGCTTGCAAAAACGCCATTCCGATTATGTCCCCTGTAGTCCGAGTCGTTGGGCGACAACTGAGATACTCTTCAGACACTCATGTGTACAGAACACCCATTTTCCCGCTTCCAAAACAATGACAGTGTTTTAGGGTTGGAAACTACAGACGGCAGTGACAATATCTGCTTGCAGAAGCTGATCAGACTCAGCGATTTTTCACGCGTGCCTACCAGCGGTAATGGCTGCCATCTAAACTGACTAATTCTAGTTCAGTGCAGCTGACACACGCAGAGGCCGGGCAGCAGACGACATAACAGAAGTTAAGGCATGTCGCCTGGGGGTCATGTGTTCACGTCTGGCACTGCAAATAATCTGAACACAGGAATTTCTTTTACAATGAACTTGAGTCTTTGGCCGGTGCATTTCTGCCGCTGTACTCTCAACCGATTCAGTCTGTAGTGTAGCCGGCCTGGTTTCAAGTTCAATTGGGGACCGTTTGCGTTGGCCACTGCCGGCTGCGACTACGCACAAGTCAGTAGGCCTGTTACATAAACACACCGGCAGTGTCACATGCTCATAGGAAGCCAGTGTAAGACGAGTGCGTGTGACAGTCGCTGTGACTGTTCATGTGACTTTCAATCACTGAAAGTCTTTCCTCATCAGTTAGTCAGCCGGTGACGCCACGAGACAGACATCTCAGTAGATGTAATTGTATATCAACGTGACAGGCTGTTAGTCGACTCAGTCAGTGACGACGACTCGAAATCGGGCCAAGGCCAGATAGGTGCACAGATATTGTATGGACCAATGATTCTTTTCAGTGACTGACGACTAAGTAGACTTTACACTAACCGCAGAAACACTGACTAGGAAGGTAAGACTTTCATTCGATGTACACAACCTGAACCGGGTTTCAACTGAAATGAGCGTTTCAGTCACTTCAGTCAGTACTCTCTCTCTCTCTCTCTCTCAGTCAGTCTCTCTCTCTATCTCTCTCCCGGTGTTTGTTTGCGTGTGCGCCAGTCCGTTTAGGACTACCTGGTATGGAAACCGGACACGGAAAACCTCCGTCTATGTTGGCATGTGTACGTAGCCTGTATACTGAGGCCTCAGGCCTGTATGCATCCGTGAATAACTGATTCTTCGCGATAACCCATATAAACCGCGTGACCGCAATTCCGCGGCCGGCTATCAGTTACGGTTACATGTACTGATTTACGTAACATTCATGGATTTTGCACGGCTAAATAAGCTTGACGTACCGGCTAAACATAAAGTGCGCCGGATCAGTCAAGTGAATGCAGCTTCCAACCTTGAAGAACCTCGGAGTAAATGGCGGTGGTGGGGGTGTTTATCACAGTCACGTGTTATTTGAGAGTCTAAGTGAGAGCATCCGCTGTTCCAGTGTCTGAAAAACGCGGAAGCCTATGTGCATTTCCTGTACAAATCTCAGTCACTGTCAGCCTGGATAGCCGGCATTCATACTATTCAATTTGCGGGCCTAATAAAGCTGCTGTGAATGTTTCCGGTTTTGCACACATTGTGTTTGAGCCAATAGCATCACCAAACCACCAGGAACATCATAGTAGTGTGGGAGTGGCCGGGACACAATGACCGTGCCGCTGGTCAATCAGTGGTTAACCGCGCGGATAAAAAAAAAAATGCTAAGTTAACTCATTCGTGACGGGAGGCGGGAGGCTTCGATCAAAGGTTCAGCTACGCATCGCGGCCCACGGCTCATCAAAATTAAGTACACAATATCATGAATATGTCAAGGGCGCGCGCGCGCGCGCGCGCGCGCGCGTGTGTGTGTGTGTGTGTGTGTGTGTGTGTGTGTGTGTGCGCGCGCGCGCGCGCCATACGTTACATTCTGCAGCTGGGATCGCTTACACACACACACACACACACACACACACACACACACACACACACACACACACAAACGACAACCACCACTGATCAACGATTCTAAACGCCCTCCATGTGTACAGCCGGCATGGCGACTAGACCGGTGTTGGTGATACTGGTGCTGATCGGATGGACGGCTGCGAGCGTCAACTCCGAGATGGTCGTGGTCAACACGCCTGACGGAGCACTAAGGGGAAGACGGGCCAGCTTCATGGGCAAGACCATCAACACATTTCTCGGAATTCCCTTCGGACGTGAGTGTTGAGACGCTTCATAATATTTGTGTTCGCTTACCCTCCAGTATGTACTAGACGATTTTACTCGACAGGCCTTGAGGCCAAAGCTCCACCCCTTTACTCTGCAGTGTATTGGCAAAACACTGTACCCTCATGACGTTATTTTATGGGAAAAGGGGTGATTTCAAGATGAGGCAGATTGACGTAATAGTCTTTTTCCACAAATGACGTCTATTGACTTTACAAGTTTCAGTCATATCGAACTACACATGCTTACTTCGTTGTAGTAATAATAATAATAATAAGTATTGTATAGGCGCTTTACTCAATTTCATGAATCGGCTCAAAGCGCCGCGAACTGAACCCAACACGCACGCTCACGTGAATCACACGCATTCTCTCACACACTGGACGTAAACACATTACAATCACGTGGTGCGAAGGGTCAGCTCAGCTATTTAAATTTCGGAATTTTAGAATTGCATTTATTTTTCAAATTTGGTGGGCTGCACATTTCCAAAGCAGAGGGGGAGGAAGCCGGAGTACCCGGAAAGAACCCCCGACGATCGGCCCGAATGAACGGTGCCAAATACGAGAAGGAAAAATTCTTTGCCCCGAGCGGGACTCGAACCCATGACCTCTCGCATTGGTGACAAGTCTCTTAACTGCTAGACCACCGACCGCCCCTGTAGTGTCTAGCAAAATCAGTGTTTGCCAGACCATACTAGGGGTGTTCGGTTTTACCGGTTTTCCGGTTAAAATCGGTCCGACTTTCTCACGGTTCGGTAAACCGGTTTGGATTTAAAAAACCTGAAAACCGCGGTTTTTCTAAGGGACATCACTCGTCGTTTTTCAGCCCGGTACAAGACACCCTCCTCCTCCCCCTCCTCCTTATCATCATCATGTTGTTGTTGTTGTTGTTGTTGTTGGCTGAACAGGGAAACCGTGGTGGCCGAATGGTAGAGCGTTGGACTTCCAACTTTCGGGTTGTGAGTTCAAATCTCGGCTAGGGCCATATATTTGTGCTGGCTTTTTCATCGTTGCCTCGTCATCCGTATGTGGTGGAAAAGGACGTTGAACTCCCAAACACCCATTCACCCACCCTTGTTGGCTGAACATTTCCAACGCAGGGGTACAGGAAGCCGGAGTACTAGGCATCTCTTGGGGGAAACGTTAGAAACAATAGATGACGTATACATAGCCGGTTAACCGGTTTTAAACCTCGGTTTTCTATTGAGATTTGAGAAATCGTACCGGTTCCACCCTCTAGACCATACCATGTGTTGTGCTCATTATGAATGCCTGGGGCTCGCTCTTTTGATTGACAGGAGTGAAGTCGTCCTTTCGAGTATAAGTCTACATATTTCACTGTTGCCTTTCCGGGAACACTTTAGGCCAGAAACTCCAGGCGTCTTATGGCGACTTTCCGTTTAAATGTGAATAAATACGAAACTGATTTGTGCAAATTCATTTTTAGATGTACCTCAGCGGTTTCTTGACCCTTCCCCTGCCGCAAACTGGTCTGGTGTCCGTGACGCTTTGTCATTCGGCGCCATGTGTCCACAGCTTCCGGTCTCGCTTGTACTGCCCGCCAGTGAGGATTGTCTGTTCTTGAACGTGTACACACCGGAAGTGAGTCCTCTGTGTGTGTGTTTGTGTGTGTGTGTGTGTGTGTGTGTGTGTGTGTGTGTGTGTGTGTGTGTCTCTCTCTCTCTCTTCTCTTTATATTTTTCTCCCTTTTTCCCCTAGTAGATAGTCTCTGTAGTATTAGCAACGGCAAGTTTGCAAACTGGCGAATTCCTGTCAAAACTTTTACCATTGATAAATATAGTTTCATCATCATCATCATCTCTCTCAACACGTTTGGGATGGGATCTTTGAACGTGCGGGGCTTTTCCTGTATTGCAACGGCTGTGAGTGTTCTTATATATCATACACCAGCCTAGCCAGCGCCTCCGCTTCAAAGGATGGCTAAAGATGACTTGCTGTGTTATACCTTGACACAAGAGATGAACAGTTTTTCACAGTGTGTTGTTGAATGCCTGACAAGCGTATTGAGGTTTTAACTTTCAGCCAGAGGACCCTAAAGAAGCGCTTCCCGTGATGGTGTGGATCCACGGTGGCGGGTACCAAACAGGGACTGGAGCGTATTACAACGGGACCGCCCTGGCTGCCAAAGGAGTGGTGGTTGTCACCATAAACTACAGACTCGACCTCTTTGGTGAGCTTTCACAGGTCCAAGAACACAAACGCACGAGGTCTCAAAATGCCTATACAATATACTATTATAGGTTGGTTTTCCGACGGGGGTAGGGCCGTAGGTGTAGGTAGAGGGAGGTGACAGAGAAGAAAGTTGTAGCCCGCTCTCCACCAATCGCTGTAGTAGAACTAAAATCAAATGAAAACAATCCCTGTTAGCCTCAGGCGTCATAGTCACCACTAAAAATGCTTCAATCTAGAAGCAAAAATTACCAAGCACAGACCATGCACCTGACAGGAGTTAAAAAAAAGGTGCTGCTTAGATAAACAGCCGCCAGGTTTTTTGCAGTTCTGCGCTTTTATAAATTAACTAACCCTTTAAAGCGGTGTGTTTTACGTGATCTCTGATAGCGAGGTAGCCCGTTAATAGTCGACTCCACTCGGCACGCCCCAAGGCTTAAACCCCGCCCCTTTAAGCTGCCTTGTATTGGCAAAACTGGCACAGTACGTCCATGATCTCCTTTTACGGAGAAAGGGGTGATTTCAAGATGAAAGAGATTTAACGTAATGGTCTTTTTCCTCAAATGACGTGAAAGGACTTAGTGCTCTCCTTCCGCGTTTCAGGCATATCGAACTACACTGACGTGCTTCCCCCTTTGTAGAGTCCGTCAAGAAGGTTTGCCAGGCCATGCTATGTGTTGTGCTCATTATGCCGCGGCACGCGAATGGCTGAATTCTGGGGGCTCGCCCGCTGTGATTGACATAGCTGCCCGTGTGTTTTGTTCTTCTGGCGGTTCTTTATCTGGTGCCCTCGTCTTTCAAATCACCCTCGTGATGGACAGACGACTCCCCCCCCCCCCCCCCCCCCCCCCGCTTGATAAAACTTATCTGCGATAGGTATGTATCCAGACAGATATTCTTTCAAAATCACGACGTGAACTCTTTCGAGTACCAAACAAGGCCGAAAGGGCATTTTTAAATTTGTTTATTTATTTGTTTTTGTTGTTGGCGAGCAGGATTTCTGTCTACTGAGGACTTTGGGTGCCCAGGCAACATGGGTCTTCTCGACCAGCTCCTGGCTCTCAAATGGGTCAAAAAGTCGATCGCCAGTTTCCATGGTAACCCTAGTGACGTCACCATCTTTGGCGAGAGTGCTGGCAGCAGCAGTGTGTCACTCTTACGATTGTCGCCTATGTCACAAGGTACAGTATCTACGTATGACTGGGTGTTTTGAAAAGTATAACAACGCCAAATATCTCAGGCAGCATATTTATAGTAGGCGCGCTGATTGAGCTCATTATAAACACAAATAGCAACTATATTCAGGCGGTACACTTTCGAAACTTTTCAGTTATTTTTCAAGTCTTTCAAATCAAGTATACCAAGGATTCTAGATCCGCTACGTGCGGGACTGGGAGAGAGAACGGAAGATGGCTGTGTGTGATCCTGCACATTGTGTGTGTGTGTGTGTGTGTGTGTGTGTGTGTGTGTCCATTTACGTCGTAGACTTTCAGTCTGTGTGAGACGGTTTCTGAAATGGGTCTTTCGTCTATCTCTTGACCACAGGTCTGTTTTCCAAAGCCATCATGGAAAGCGGTGTGTCGCTGAGCCCTTGGGCTGTTGGACAGAGCACTGATGTGACGCGGCCCAGTAAATGGGCCGCGATGCTGGGTAACGAAATGGGATGTAGCGAAAACACCACGGTTAACATGATCAGCTGCTTGATGTCCTTCTCCACGCATAAGCTCCTGGACGCTTCCAAACAACTTACTGTAAATCTCTCTCTCTCTCTCACACACACAGTCAATGTGTGTGTGTATGTGTGTGTGTGTGTGTGTGTGTGTCTCTCTCTCTCTCTCGCTGTCCGTGTGTGTGTGTGTGTGTGTGTGTGTGTAATTTTTTTAAGCTCTCTGGACAAGGTAATAAAATGATTGCTTCAGCCAACGTCTTGTTCGGCACGTTTATTATATCATTTTGGTACTTTCACAACAGGCCAGAAACAACGGAAATTTCGTCTTCAAACCTGTCGTTGAGAAAACACAGGGAGTGTTGCCTCTACCACCAATTGAAATGCTTGCGCAACGATACGGAAGTGACGTCATTTCCTTGCATGGGGTGAACAAGGACGAGAACTCCTTGTTTTACTTCAGTGAGAAGTTTTCAGGGTTTTTTTGTTTTGTTTTGTTGTTGTTTTTTTGTTTTTTGTTTTTTTTGGGGGGGGGTTGGAAGGGGGGGGGGGGGGTATAAATTATTTGAAAGATTTATTTTGTAGGTACAATTATTCGAACATTTTCACGTTTTAGCACTCAGTTAGTGTGGACAGTGGCATAATACAAAACTTTATTTATGTCTCGTGCAGCTAAATAGAATTTCAAGTGAATGCTTAGACAGGACATTTCAAGAAAATATGAGATACTGCTCCCCAGAAAGGGGATTTCGAAAAATACAGTAGAACATTAGTAGAACTTTTGAATACTGTAGTAGCATTTTGAAGCAAGTGCCATCGTGACTAATATATATTATATCGTGACGCACATCCTTTAACCAGAACACACTGCTGGAACATTGCTAGGGGTAATACGTGTGCACTCTTTAGGTACAGCCATAATTCACGTGGGATTGTCATGGGTACTATGTTATACCACGCGTGGTGAATTATGCATTTTAAACCATGACTTGTAATAGTGGTAGAGTGGTATAAATATATATATGTACTTCAGCTGAATGTCTGTGGTGTGTGTTTTGCAGAGGATCCACTGAGCTACTTCACGCAAGCAAATCTCGAGACCCAGCTGACCACTCTGACCAATGCGTATTTTGCTCGTGACCCCGCTGGTGCTAAAGACGCCATGGTGAAGGAGTACTTCAAGGGATTTAACAGTTCCACTGAAGAACAGCTGAGATCAGCTGCCATACAGGTGCAGAACTACTATGCATAAATTATACTTGTCATTTTCATGTTCATAGAACTGCATGTTGTTTCAATACGTATGATAGGCATACAACAGCATGTAGGAAACATTTTATCGAATGAGCTTATTCTGTGCATCAGAAGCAGTCACTTGGGTCACAGTATAGCATCTGAGACCATTGTAGTGACTGGCCAATGTTTAGGTTGCTCTAGAGGTGTACAACATCCTGAGCAGACGACTTGATTTGTCGAGTCCCAATTTGAATGGACCAGGAATGGACCGTGAGCTCAAAGAAAGTCGTACTTCTCTAATTATAGAAGCCATAAAGTCACGAAAACGGTCTTGGTGGCCAAATTGAACATAATTCTATCTGCCCCTTTCCTAAAAAAAAAAAATCGTATCATGAAGCACCATGCTAAACGCTTTAGTAGATGCCTTTCAGCTTCTTCGCAGGCTCGTCACGTGTGCGGCTAAGGGCTTCAGCTCAGAGCTGTCGTCGTAGAATGTTTTTGACTTGGAGTAACGGAGGAAAACGTCTGTCCATTTTGTTTTATACCCGTGTTAGATATTTTTTTTTACTACTTTATTGTCCCTCTCGGAAAGTTCGGGCTGCTTCCCCCCGGGAGAAGCGCGTCGCCGCTGTGCAGCGCCACCCAATACCTATCCTTTTTTGTTCTTTTTTTTTTACAATTTTGCTGGGGGGAGGAAAGCCGGATAACCCGGAGAGAACCCCCGATGAGCAGCCCGGTAGCCAGGAAAAACCGGTATCACATATCACATATCACAAGCTCGACCTGGGCTCGAACCCACGCTTCCTCGCCATGACATTGGTGACGGCCGTTCAGTAGCGCAGCGGCTAAATCCGACGCGCTACCTATTAGACCACCGCTCACCCCCGCTTTACTGTTTTTCGTGCAGCTCATGACAGACGTGGACTTTGTGGCGCCCACAGTGCTGGAGATGCACATGGTGCTGAACGCTAGCAAGGCGGCCAGCCAGTACTTCTACGAATACGTGTATCGACCCACCAACTACAACGTTCCACAGTGGGCAGGTGACAGAGCGGAATCAAAATTTTGCACATCTGGAGGTTGTATTGGGGTTAGGGGGAGGAGGGGGTGGGGTGTAAATTGAAGTTTCAGAAAGGGGAAGGGTTTCGCACACACACACACACACACACACACACACACACACACACACACACACACACACACACACACACACACACACACGTGTGCCAAGCTCAAAACGATCTACCAATACCTAAACACATACATAATGACAACACTATGCAGTCGGATTTCTTTTAATAATAATAATAATAATACACTTGTAGAGCGCGGAGTTCTGCTTAGGAAAGCACTCGGTGCGCTTTTTGCTCACGCACACACACAACATTCACACGCTCACATTTATACACATCAATACAGGCGGTGGAGTTTAAAGACTGAAGGCTAGTTTGAAAAGATGTGTTTTGAGTTCTGCTTTAAACTGTAGGAGGGAAGGAATGTTTCTCAGAGAAGATGGCAAGGAGTTCCAAAAGCGGGGGGCACTGTAACTGAAAGAACGTTGGCCAAA
Organism: Batillaria attramentaria; assembly: GCA_018292915.2. Lineage (NCBI taxonomy): Eukaryota > Metazoa > Mollusca > Gastropoda > Batillariidae > Batillaria > Batillaria attramentaria. The sequence continues at coordinate 764,141 of JACVVK020000226.1, forward strand.
TGTTTTGAGGCTGACCCTGGGGACCTTAAGTAGCGTTTCTGAGGATGAGCGGAGAGTGCGGGATGTTTCGTACGTGGTGAGCTTATCAGAAAGGTACTGGGGAAGTGACTGGTCAAAATGACGGAAGGCTAATGTGGCAATCTTGTGCTGAATCTTTTGCACCTCTATAATTTCAGGAGTTCCCCACGCTTCCGAATTACCAATTGTGTTCGGCCAGCCATTCGAACTTGACCGCTTCTTTGCCCACGATTGGAACTTTCCGTGGACAGCAGCGGACAAGACTGTGTCTGATGAAGTCATGACTATGTGGACAAACTTCGCCAAATATGGGTAAGAGAAACACACACAAGGCAAGTGACACTGTGTGTCAAGGGAAACTCATATGAGCTGGCATTCGAAACAGTCCTCCGTGCTTTATTTAGCGAAGGGAACGGAATTTTTCAACAGCAACAACAACAACGACAACAATTATATTCAAAAAGATGATATTTTGTTTTAAAGTTTGTAGTTTTCAGGAAGCCGGGATAGCCGAATGGTAGAACGTTGGACTCTCAATGCTCGGGTCGTGTGTTCGAATTCCAGATGGGGCCAAATATTTGTGCTGGCCTTATTCTTGTTGCCCCGTCTTTGATATCACCCTTAAGCGGTGGAAAAGGACGTTAAACTTCCAAACACCCACCCACCCTTGTAGTTTTCAGTGTATGAGCAGGTAAAACTGTGCAGGTGTGCCTGCAAACTAGACTCTCGTCTGCATTGTGTTGTAAGGTAAAATCAAGGACTTCGCTGCATGTTTAGAACAGTTTTGCGTATATCGAGAACTACAGCACTGCTCCGTATCGTCAAACCCATCTTCACTATCG
>JACVVK020000226.1:770000-790000 GCA_018292915.2 Batillaria attramentaria
AATGGTCGCTCTTATAGTTTTCATGTAAACCGAGCCTGAGTTGACATTGCATGTGAACCCAGTTCAGATGCCTATTTCTCCGAAAATACTGAACCGATCGATTTCAAATTTGGGGTTTCTCAGTGAATCAAGATTGTTGAATAGAAGGCCCGATCCAGGTACGATTGCACACATGATTTGCGAGTTATCGCCCTTTTAAAAAAAAAGTGGCTTTCTGGCGTTTAAAGCGTAATATTTACCTAAACCACTCCATTTGTTTGGACATAGATAGCATGAATACGGACTCTCAACTGAGTGAATTTTGGAGGTTGTCGCTTTTATACTTTTGGCGTAAGCCGTACCTGATGAAAGTGCTGGTGAACACACTTTAGATGTCAAAATCGCTCCTACTATACATAGATAATGAGCCTGGGGTACCATAAAAAATATACAAAAAAATTAGAACAATTCACTGCAGCCGTTATCGTCAGTTGACTCGAAAATTTGTACTCACAGCACATTTCCTCTGCAAGCCACACGCCTCACAAACATCGAAGAAGAGACGCACGCGCACTGACGTAAAGTAAGTGCGTCATGTTTGATTGACGTGATGCTGTTTTTTCTTGGGGGTGTCTCGCCACTTTCTTTCGGAATTTCTCTGTTTGGAGACGTGGTGTTGTATTTTACTTATGCTATGTCGCCATCATCGTGCACTCGCAGAGATGATACGGGATACAACAGACTACAACTCCAATACTTTATGAACAGAATATGCGCGGAGAACAAATTCATGAAAGAACAAGAATCCAGAACGCTGTGCAGGGCTGCTTACGTACTGAACAGGTCAGATCTAGAACATTCCTCAACTTACTGGAAGGCTCGAAATCTCTCCAAGGTGACTTAATCTACTGACGTTACTGCACCAGCATGTTCTGGGATGGTCTAGAAATTATTTTGCATCGAAATGCAGTATCTTTTCGCGATCTCTACAGCTTGACATGTGGAAAGCGGGAATTTCAGTGGGTTTCGTTTTTGCCACTGACTCACACTCAGAAGCATAATGCAAAGATCTTGGAAACATAAAGATAGTTCACTTACCTCCCTTTGAGGGACAACGCGTAAGAGTTGTCTGCGCGCATTAGCGCGCATCCCGCAGATCTACGCAGTAATGGCAGTATGGCAGAAAGCCAGAAACCACGCAAAAATTCGGGCGTGCAATGGTGTGCAGCGCCGAATTGCTGTCAGAAGCGAACACCAGGAACGGGAAAACCTTTCTGTAGATTTCCCCCTTGAAAAATAGAGGTAGGTATGCCTACGATATCGAAGTTGGAGCCAAGATCGGTATCGAAGTTGGAGCCAAGATCGGTATCGAAGTTGGAGCCAAGATTATGTTTTCTCCCAAACATAACACATAGCATCACACGTGAAAACCAAAATCGCCGCATCCACGACGTGTGACTGGCGTAAATTTAGTATAGAATCCGCATGCTTGTAAAAAGTCTGTTTGTTTGACCCAACCCTACACTAGCCGCCGTAAAACATTTTAACAAAATAAACAAAAACGAAGATGTCAGCGACTGACAGGTGGTCTCCCCCATATATTTCGCATGTGTTTTAGGCCTATGAAAAACATAAGTACTCTCAAAGTTCCGAAGGACGAACGAAAGATCTAGTTTGGCTTTCACTGCTGTACGTAGGCTACGCAGTGCATTTCGTTCGATGTGTTCAAGTAAAACTAGTACGGAACACAGAAAGATCGAATGTGCGAGAGATCCAAAGATGGACGCATCCGCCGAATACTTCCTGCTAACTCTGCATTAATCATATCTGCGACCGACGATCCAGCAGATTCTATGTGGTGATATGGTTTTACAATGGTTAGAATGAAGTTCAGCCGGATGATTTTGTTCTGTGTGTGTGTGTGTGTGTGTGTGTGTGTGTGTTCTGAATTTAGATGCAGGTAGACGCTAGCACAATTTAAGTCACCGTGATTTGTAAAGTTGTCAGGGAAAAAAAAAATTACGCTGTATCTGCGTCAGCCGCGTGTGTTTACTGTTTGTTTACACTGCATGCACACGTAGCACTTGAGGTCTTTTTTTTTTTTTTTGACAAGAAAGCGAAAAAAAAAATGTTTGTTTTTCAACAGGAATACCAAAAGAAGTATTTCCCCGTTTATATTTGTCTGTTATTTGAACAATTCGGCGCAGAACACAATTGCATGCCCGGCTTTTGTGATCGCTTTCCACTTTCCGCCTTGCTGTCACTATAGGGGCCAGATCTAGGATGCGCGCTAATGCGGGCAGACAACTCTTCGCGTTGTCCCGCTATATATTATGTCTCTCTTACGAGGGCATGAGTGACGCGTCTTTCTGATTCCAAGGTCTTTGCATAATGTGTGTGTGTGTGTGTGTAGGGGGGGGGGGGGTGCGTGCGTGCGCGCGCAAGCGCGCGTCTAAGGCGAGAGAGAGAGAGAGAGGGTCTCTTCTCCGATACCAGTAAGCAATCGTCTGTCAGTCAGGTCTGCGGGAAGTAACTCTGTCAAAGGGGAACGACTTTATTACAAGAATTCATTCACCCATGTAGAACCTGGCATACGCCAAAAAGTTGTGACGTCAACCAGCTAGGCGAGCTCACACGACCTCATTTGTTTGGGTTTTTGCAAGTGCATAGAGGCACGATAAGGGTTTTCAGTACTTTCTTTATGTCAGCATGCTTGATGTCAGAGAGCTTGCGTTCCGGCGTGTGCGCGCGGGCTGCATACATGACACAACGACTACGACTGTGACTACAGCAGGTCATTGAATGGAAACAACATATTGGGCTGGTGGCCATCTTGTTATGTTGTTTCCATAGTAATGGAAACAACATCATAGGACGGGCTAAATGTTCCACGTTCCTGGGCAAGCATCTGTGGTACAAACGCACGTCACTGCCGATCTCCCGCAGAGACGATTTTGCAAGTGTAACTCTGACAATGGCGTAAGAAAACATGCGTCATCGATGCTGACATGTACGGTGCGCCGAACGCACTTCTCCTCCTCAGTGAGTGCCGTCTGTGCGGATGTGTGTGCGGCTGTGTGTGTGTGAATTGTGTCCAGGCCCGTTTCTTCGAAAATACTCAACCGAATGGCTTCAAATTTGGCGTATCCAAATATATCAAAATGTTACATTAGACGATTCAAGCGTGTGATGATTGCTTAAGTGATTTGGGAGTTATCGCCTTTTTGAGACAAGTTGGTTGTCTTTCGTGTACAGGCGTAATATTTATTTAAATCACTCAATTATTTGGCAGTAGATAGCTTGAATACGGACTCTGAACAGAGTCACTACTAGAAAATGGTCGCTCTTATAGTTTTCATGTAAACCGAGCCTGGGTTGACATTGCATGTGAACCCAGTTCAGATGCCTATTTCTCCGAAAATACTGAACCGATCGATTTCAAGATTGTTGAATAGAAGGCCCGATCCAGGTACGATTGCACACATGATTTGCGAGTTATCGCCCTTTTCAAAAAAAGTGGCTTTCTGGCGTTTAAAGGCGTAATATTTACCTAAACCACTCCATTTTTTGGACATATATAGCATGAATACGGACTCTCAACTAAGTGAAGTTTGGAGGTTGTCGCTTTTATACTTTTGGCGTAAGCTGTACCTGATGAAAGTGCTGGTGAACACACTTTAGATCTCAAAATCGCTCCTACTATACATAGATAATGAGCCTGGAGTGCCATAAAAAATATACAAAAAAATTAGAACAATTCACTGCAGCCGTTATCGTCAGTTGACTCGAAAATTTGTACTCACAGCACATTTCCTCTGCAAGCCACACGCCTCACAAACATCGAAGAAGAGACGCACGCGCACTGACGTAAAGTAAGTGCGTCATGTTTGATTGACGTGATGCTGTTTTTTCTTGGGGGTGTCTCGCCACTTTCTTTCCGAATTCCTCTGTTTGGAGACGTGGTGTTGTATTTTACTTATGCTATATCGCCATCATCGTGCACTCGCAGAGAAGATACGGGATACAACAGACTACAACTCCAATACTTTATGAACAGAATATGCGCGGAGAACAAATTCATGAAAGAACAAGAATCCAGAACGCTGTGCAGGGCTGCTTACGTACTGAACAGGTCAGATCTAGAACATTCCTCAACTTACTAAAAGGTTCGAAATCTTTCCAAGGTGACGTAATCTACTGACGTTACTGCACCAGCATGTTCTGGGATGGTCTAGAAATTATTTTGCATCAAAATGCAGTATCTTTTCGCGAGAGTCTCTACAACTTGACATGTGGAAATCGGGAATTTCAGTGGGTTTCGTTTTTGCCACTGACTCGCACTCAGAAGCATAATGTGTGTGTGTGTGTGTGTGTGTGTGTGTGTGTGTGTGTGTGTGTGTGTGTGTGTGTGTGTCCTGTTTTGAGACGTGGTGGTGTATTTTACGTATGCTATATCGCCATCATCGTGCACTCGCAGAGAAGATACGGGATACAACAGACTACAACTCCAATACTTTATGAACAGAATATGCGCGGAGAACAAATTCATGAAAGAACAAGAATCCTGGGGCCGGGGTCACGACGCGTACGTTTCTGCTTTACGAACGTTCGTAGCGGTACGAACGGTTTCGGTACGAAAATCGAGAGTCACGACGCGTACGTACGGCAGTTTTGTTCGTAGGTCTGTTCGTAACTTTACGCCTGCCTTCCCCCGTTCGTAAGTACAATCGTAGCAAAGACCTTGGAATCAGAAATCATCCGGCTGAACTTCTTTTGGTATTCCTGTTGAAAAAACAACCATTTTTTTCGCTTTCTTGTTCAAAAAAAAAAGAAAAAAGAAAAAAAAAAGAAGACCTCAAGTGGTACGTGTGCATGCAGTGTAAACAAACAGTAAACACACGCGGCTGACGCAGATACAGCGTAATTTTTTTTTTTTCGGACAACTTTACAAATCACGGTAACTTAAACTGTGCTAGCGGCTAGCTGCATCTAAATTCACAACACACACACACACACACACACACACACACACACAGAGAACAAAATCATCCGGCTGAACTTCATTCTAACCATTGTAAAACCATATCACAACATAGATTCTGCTGGATCGTCGGTCGCAGATATGATTAATGCTGAGTTAGCAGGAAGTATTCAGCGGATGCGTCCATCTTTGGATCTCTCGAACAGCTATTCGATCTTTCTGTGTTCCGTACTAGTTTTACTTGAACACATCGAACGAAATGCACTGCATAGCCTACGTACAGCAGTGAAAGCCAAACTAGATCTTTCGTTCATTCTCCGGAACTTTGAAAGTACTTATGTTTTCCATAGGCCTAAAACACATGCGAAATATATGGGGGAGACCACCTGTCAGTCGCTGACATCTTCGTTTGTGTTTATTTTGCTAAAATGTTTTACGGCGGCTAGTGTAGGGTTGGGTCAAACAAACAGAGACTTTTTACAAGCATGCGGATTCTATACTAAATTTACACATGTCGTGGATGCGGCGATTTTGGTTTTCACGTGTGATGCTGTGTGGTAGGTTTGGGAGAAAACATAATCTTGGCTCCAACTTCGATACCGATCTTGGCTCCAACTTCGATATCGTAGGCATACCTACCTCTATTTTTCAAGGGGGAAATCTAAAGAAAGGTTTGTTTATGGAAAGAAGACATCAACTTTACTCAGTAACCCCATCCAGAGATATATATGTGTGTATAAAAAATAATAAAAAGTAATAAAGGAATTTAAAATAACAAACCAACCAACAAGTAAGAAGAAGAAGAACACTTATAGTGTTGTGATGAATTTTATTTTGTATTTTTGTGTTTTTTGTATGAAGATGAAGATGAGAATGAGTATGAAAAGTGAGGTGAAGCAATGGTTGATCTTTAGTTTATATCATTGTGAGATTGTTGTCTGGTGTGGTGTATGTGGGTGTTGTGTATGGTTGTTGTGGTTTTGCTGTAGGGTGTTTGAAGTGTGATGAGAATGTTGTGGGTGCAGGTGCAGATGTGAATAATTTGTGTGTATGTGTAGATAAGGGTGGTGTAGATATGGTTGTGGAAGGTAGTGGTATGGGTGTATGGTTAATAGTGTTGCAGGTGTACTAAATTGCAATTGTAGTGTGTATCAGTATGCATGTGTGTTGATTAATGTTTGTCAGTATGAGCATGTGTTGCTTTGTTAGGTGTTTGTAAAAGTGGTTGGTGAGGGCGTCTGTATGGTTATGTGGCTGGGTTTGGAAGCAGAGTTTTTTTTATAACTGTAGAAAGGAATAAATACTTACTGGCTGGTTTTGTAGGGATATTGAAAAAAACTCTGCTCCCAAATCCAGTCACACACCCATACACACGCCCTCGCCAACCACTTTTACAAACACCTAACAAAGCAACACATACTCACACTGACAAACACTAATCAACACACCTACAACACTACTAACCATACACCCATACCACTACCTCCCACAACCATATCTACACCACCCTCATCTACACATACACACAAATTATTCACATTCACATCTACACCTGCACCCACAACATCCTCATCACACTTCAAACACCCTACAGCAAAACCACAACAACCATACACAACACCCACATACACCACACCAGACAACAAACTCACTATGATATACACTAAAGATTCATGACACCAGAACACACCTCAGCACACACAACTACAGATCTAAACCAGAACACACCTCAGCACACACAACTACAGATCTAAACTTGTTCGCATACAATCTACATCAACACCTGCACCACACACACCACATACACCACGCCCATACACCTCCACATCCACACCTCTTCAAACCGCACCACCACCCTCATCCACACATACACGTGAAACAAACTCATCTAAACTCCTGCCTGCAACATTCTCCACATCTGCATCTACACACGCATACACATCATTCAAACCCTCATCAGCGTCTACACCCACAACATCCTCATCATACTCTGAACACCCTACACCCACACATGCCACAACACACAGACCACTCCTACCTCCACCACACTAAAAAAACTCTGCTTCCAAACCCAGCCACATAACCATACAGACACCCTCACCAACCACTTTTACAAACACCTAACAAAGCAACACATGCTCATACTGACAAACATTAATCAACACACATGCATACTGATACACACTACAATTGCAATTTAGTACACCTGCAACACTATTAACCATACACCCATACCACTACCTTCCACAACCATATCTACACCACCCTTATCTACACATACACACAAATTATTCACATCTGCACCTGCACCCACAACATTCTCATCACACTTCAAACACCCTACAGCAAAACCACAACAACCATACACAACACCCACATACACCACACCAGACAACAATCTCACAATGATATAAACTAAAGATCAACCATTGCTTCACCTCACTTTTCATACTCATTCTCATCTTCATCTTCATACAAAAAACACAAAAATACAAAATAAAATTCATCACAACACTATAAGTGTTCTTCTTCTTCTTACTTGTTGGTTGGTTTGTTATTTTAAATTCCTTTATTACTTTTTATTAATTTTTATACACACATATATATCTCTGGATGGGGTTACTGAGTAAAGTCGATGTCTTCTTTCCATAAACAGTGACAGCAGTCCCGTTCAGAGTTCCAAACAATACATTATGATGTTCCTGTACTGCATCAAATAAGACGCGGAATTCTGCGTCAGAAAAATTGACATCGCGTTTTTTACGCTGTTTCTTGTCAATGAGATTCCAGCTTGCCGCCATTTTGTTTTGGGGAAAATCCGCACGTCTGAAATAGGAAAGGGCGAGTTTCCGTACGTAGCTAAGAAACAGCCAACGTGCACGTCGTGACCCGCGAAAATGTGTTCGTAAGTAGTGTTCTTTGCTACGTTCAGTTTTGCCCTTCGAACGTTGATACGAACACTGCTACGAACACTTTTTACTCACGCGTCGTGACCCCGGCCCCAGGGGCCGGGGTCACGACGCGTACGTTTCGGCTTTACGAACGTTCGTAGCGGTACGAAGGGTTTCGGTACGAAAATCGAGAGTCACGACGCGTACGTACGGCAGTTTTGTTCGTAGGTCTGTTCGTAACTTTACGCCTGCCTTCCCCCGTTCGTAAGTACAATCGTAGCAAATACCTTGGAATCAGAAATCATCCGGCTGAACTTCTTTTGGTATTCCTGTTGAAAAAACCACCATTTTTTTCGCTTTCTTGTTAAAAAAAAGAAAAAAAAAAAAAAAACCTCAAGTGGTACGTGTGCATGCAGTGTAAACAAACAGTAAACACACGCGGCTGACGCAGATACAGCGTAATTTTTTTTTTTTTTCGGACAACTTTACAAATCACGGTAACTTAAACTGTGCTAGCGGCTAGCTGCATCTAAATTCACAACACACACACACACACACACACACACACACACACACACACACACACACACACACACACACACACAGAGAGAACAAAATCATCCGGCTGAACTTCATTCTAACCATTGTAAAACCATATCACAACATAGATTCTGCTGGATCGTCGGTCGCAGATATGATTAATGCTGAGTTAGCAGGAAGTATTCAGCGGATGCGTCCATCTTTGGATCTCTCGAACAGCTATTCGATCTTTCTGTGTTCCGTACTAGTTTTACTTGAACACATCGAACGAAATGCACTACGTAGCCTACGTACAGCAGTGATAGCCAAACTAGATCTTTCGTTCATTCTCCGGAACTTTGAAAGTACTTATGTTTTCCATAGGCCTAAAACACATGCGAAATATATGGGGGAGACCACCTGTCAGTCGCTGACATCTTCGTTTGTGTTTATTTTGCTAAAATGTTTTACGGCGGCTAGTGTAGGGTTGGGTCAAACAAACAGAGACTTTTTACAAGCATGCGGATTCTATACTAAATTTACACACGTCGTGGATGCGGCGATTTTGGTTTTCACGTGTGATGCTGTGTGGTAGGTTTGGGAGAAAACATAATCTTGGCTCCAACTTCGATACCGATCTTAGCTCCAACTTCGATATCGTAGGCATACCTACCTCTATTTTTCAAGGGGGAAATCTAAAGAAAGGTTTGTTTATGGAAAGAAGACACCGACTTTACTCAGTAACCCCATCCAGAGATATATATGTGTGTATAAAAAATAATAAAAAGTAATAAAGGAATTTAAAATAACAAACCAACCAACAAGTAAGAAGAAGAAGAACACTTATAGTGTTGTGATGAATTTTATTTTGTATTTTTGTGTTTTTTGTATGAAGATGAAGATGAGAATGAGTATGAAAAGTGAGGTGAAGCAATGGTTGATCTTTAGTTTATATCATTGTGAGATTGTTGTCTGGTGTGGTGTATGTGGGTGTTGTGTATGGTTGTTGTGGTTTTGCTGTAGGGTGTTTGAAGTGTGATGAGAATGTTGTGGGTGAAGGTGCAGATGTGAATAATTTGTGTGTATGTGTAGATAAGGGTGGTGTAGATATGGTTGTGGAAGGTAGTGGTATGGGTGTATGGTTAATAGTGTTGCAGGTGTACTAAATTGCAATTGTAGTGTGTATCAGTATGCATGTGTGTTGATTAATGTTTGTCAGTATGAGCATGTGTTGCTTTGCTAGGTGTTTGTAAAAGTGGTTGGTGAGGGCGTCTGTATGGTTATGTGGCTGGGTTTGGAAGCAGAGTTTTTTTATAACTGTAGAAAGGAATAAATACTTACTGGCTGGTTTTGTAGGGATATTGAAAAAAACTCTGCTCCCAAATCCAGTCACACACCCATACACACGCCCTCGCCAACCACTTTTACAAACACCTCCGAAAGCAACACATACTCACACTGACAAACACTAATCAACACACCTACAACACTACTAACCATACACCCATACCACTACCTTCCACAACCATATCTACACCACCCTCATCTACACATACACACAAATTATTCACATTCACATCTACACCTGCACCCACAACATCCTCATCACACTTCAAACACCCTACAGCAAAACCACAACAACCATACACAACACCCACATACACCACACCAGACAACAAACTCACTATGATATACACTAAAGATTCATGACACCAGAACACACCTCAGCACACACAACTACAGATCTAAACCAGAACACACCTCAGCACACACAACTACAGATCTAAACTTGTTCGCATAAAATCTACATCAACACCTGCACCACACACACCACATACACCACGCCCATACACCTCCACATCCACGCCTCTTCAAACCGCACCACCACCCTCATCCACACATACACGTGAAACAAACTCATCTAAACTCCTGCCTGCAACATTCTCCACATCTGCATCTACACACGCATACACATCATTCAAACCCTCATCAACGTCTACACCCACAACATCCTCATCATACTCTGAACACCCTACACCCACATATGCCACAACACACAGACCACTCCTACCTCCACCACACTAAAAAAAAACTCTGCCTCCAAACCCAGCCACATAACCATACAGACGCCCTCACCAACCACTTTTACAAACACCTAACAAAGCAACACATGCTCATACTGACAAACATTAATCAACACACATGCATACTGATACACACTACAATTGCAATTTAGTACACCTGCAACACTATTAACCATACACCCATACCACTACCTTCCACAACCATATCTACACCACCCTTATCTACACATACACACAAATTATTCACATCTGCACCTGCACCCACAACATTCTCATCACACTTCAAACACCCTACAGCAAAACCACAACAACCATACACAACACCCACATACACCACACCAGACAACAATCTCACAATGATATAAACTAAAGATCAACCATTGCTTCACCTCACTTTTCATACTCATTCTCATCTTCATCTTCATACAAAAAACACAAAAATACAAAATAAAATTCATCACAACACTATAAGTGTTCTTCTTCTTCTTACTTGTTGGTTGGTTTGTTATTTTAAATTCCTTTATTACTTTTTATTAATTTTTATACACACATATATATCTCTGGATGGGGTTACTGAGTAAAGTCGATGTCTTCTTTCCATAAACAGTGACAGCAGTCCCGTTCAGAGTTCCAAACAATACATTATGATGTTCCTGTACTGCATCAAATAAGACGCGGAATTCTGCGTCAGAAAAATTGACATCGCGTTTTTTACGCTGTTTCTTGTCAATGAGATTCCAGCTTGCCGCCATTTTGTTTTGGGGAAAATCCGCACGTCTGAAATAGGAAAGGGCGAGTTTCCGTACGTAGCTAAGAAACAGCCAACGTGCACGTCGTGACCCGCGAAAATGTGTTCGTAAGTAGTGTTCTTTGCTACGTTCAGTTTTGCCCTACGAACGTTGATACGAACACTGCTACGAACACTTTTTACTCACGCGTCATGACCCCGGCCCCAGAACGCTGTGCAGGGCTGCTTACGTACTGAACAGGTCAGATCTAGAACATTCCTCAACTTACTAAAAGGTTCGAAATCTTTCCAAGGTGACGTAATCTACTGACGTTACTGCACCAGCATGTTCTGGGATGGTCTAGAAATTATTTTGCATCGAAATGCAGTATCTTTTCGCGAGAGTCTCTACAACATGACATGTGGAAATCGGGAATTTCAGTGGGTTTCGTTTTTGCCACTGACTCGCACTCAGAAGCATAATGTGTGTGTGTGTGTGTGTGTGTGTGTGTGTGTGTGTGTGTGTGTGTGTGTGTGTGCGCGCGCAAGCGCAAGCGCAAGCGTGCGTCTAAGGCGAGAGAGAGAGAGAGAGAGGGTCTCTTCTCCGATAGGCTACCAGTAAGCAATCGTCTGTCAGTCAGGTCTGCGGGAAGTAACTCTGTCAAAGGGGAACGACTTTATTACAAGAATTCACACTCTCTGGGGCACAGAGTCTTTCAGTGGAAAGTACCTCTGTGCACGGTGGGGGAATGGCGCTCACTGCGCTACCGTGACGGGCCTAAATTGTCTCGGTGCTCTCAAACACAAGGTCGCGCACTATGTCATCCTTGACCAGCTTTGAACCCAGAGGGATCCTCAATGGCGCAAGCGATGGCAGGCTGTCTTCAGAGTGAAAGTAGGCGTGTTTCTGTATCAGAGACATACATACATGTCTCTGTCTGAATGGACAGATCTATATTACATTCAGTCGTAGAGCACGGGTGTGTATGCTTTTGTAATCGTCTCTTATTCCACCACAAGGCAGGTACGTGATCGTCTGCACCGTGCAATAATACTTGCCTGTAGAGTGCAGCACCTTAGCCTGTCAGAGTGCAACCCCCTTGCCGTTTACTCACATCCTGTTGGATCAGTGTACCATGTAAACAGTGCCATCAAAGCGCAGCAATAATTGTCCGCTGGCAAAGATGTTGCCCAAACGAAAAGTGGTCGGATATTCAAGACTTCGTTTCAAATCGAATCATATGACACACAAGTCTTCGTTTTTCTATAAAAAAAAAATTAAAAAAATCGCCATTTTTGAAAATGGCGCTGGCTGTAAGCAGTCACATTTTCACGCCCCGCCGAAAAGGGACTGCACTCTGGAGTCTAAAGAATTCATTCACCCATGCAGAACCTCGCATACGCCAAAAAGTTTGTGACGTCAACCAGCTAGGCGAGCTCACACGACCTCATGTGTTTGGGGTTTTGCAAGTGCATTGAGGCACGGAAAGGGTTTCCAGTACTTTGTCAGCATGCTTGATGTCAGAGAGCTTGCGTTCGTGTGCGCGCGGGCTGCATACATGACACAACGACTACGACTGTGACTACAGCAGGTCATTGAATGGAAACAACATATTGGGCTGGTGGCCATCTTGTTGCCGGTTATGCCGCAATCAAATTTGGTGCATGAAATACTCATAGTATGGTAGCAAAGACCTTGGAATCAGATCTTTGGTGGTAGTGAAAAAGAAAAAGGAAAACAGCTCAACATGTCACTAGTTCCGGTTGATCACGAGAAATGTTTTCCTAGGCTAGATTGGGATGCTGCTGATATTTTATGTGTTCAGCAGGTCTGCAATTACATTTTTTTTTCCTTTCTTTTTTTTACGACAGAACTGGTTTCTTTGGAAGAGCGGAACAAGAGTGGAACAAGAACGTTTCAACGTTTCAAGACCGCTTTCAACCGAGAAGTAGCAAAACCGGAACTGAATCCAGACTGAGAAATTCTAAAGAAGATTAAAAAAAAACGAAAAAAAAACGTTGACACTGAACAAGTTCACGAGAGAACTAAGCACACAATGACAGACAAGGTCACGTCAACGCCCCGAAAACTCCCAGTCAAGCTTTGCGTCAACCGCGTGAGGAGACACCGTTATGAGCTGGCGAGGGTTCTACCGAAACTGCCCAGACATCTTCTTCTTGCTTCGCTCCTCGTCGTCCTTCCGTCCGCCGGCACTCTTACACCCACAGCTCCAACCACCACCCCAAGGACCTCGATGACGTCGTTAAGGGCCCAGCGGCGCAGTATGTTGGCGGCAGCTGGTCCAGAGTTCGTGTACATGTCCCGTCTGTACGATCGTATGAAGCAGCATGATGCAGATGACAGTCACATGTCGGACTTTGCTCCTGAAAGCCGCAAGCAAGAATACATCGCTGGCACATACGCCAGAGAAGGTGTGTGTTGTTAAATCATTGAACAATATGGCTATGTAGCTTTCATTTAGATTATTAGCTTGTTTTGCTCTTAGTTTTGGGGGTTTTGTTTTTTTTTTTTTTTTTTTTTTGGGGGGGGGGGGGGGTGTTATTGCTGTTGTTTGTTTCCATTTGGCCCGGCTGGGGCCAAATATTTGTGCTGGCTTTTTCATCGTTGCCCCGTCTTTGATATCACCCGTATGTGGTGGAAAAGAACGTTAAACCCCCAAACACCCACCCACCCACCCTTGTTTCCATTTGGGGGGGGGGGGGGGGGAGCCGGGCTGGCCGAATGGTAAAGCGTTTGGACTGTCAATGCTCGAGTCCTGACTTCCAATTCTGGCTTTTTCATCGTCGCCCCGTCTTTGACATATCACCCGTGTGTGGTGGAAAAGGACGTTAACCCCCCCCCCCCCCCCCAAGCAACCACCCAACCCCTTCTTTCCATTTTGGATAGTCGTTGGATCGCCAGAGAAGGTTTTATTTCGTATTCATTGAACATTATCAGATCAATCGTTCATTTCGATGATTTGGTGTTTGATCGATTTTCACTGTTTTGCTGATGTTGTTCTTAATATCATTATTGTGACTCCTGGCTGATTTGGATATGCGGTGGCTCGCCAGAGTAGGTTTACTTTGTATTTCAATTCATTGAGCATGATCTTTTTGATGATATTATGTTTGTTTGTTTGTTTGTTTGTTATTGTTTTGGATAGTCGGTGGAACAGCCGATTAGGATAAGGTTTGACTCAGTGTACGTACTGAAGCCGTCATGCTAGCCAGAGAGAGGGGTGGGGTGGGTGTTTGGGGGTTTAACGTCCTTTTCCACCAAATACGGGTGATATCAAAGAAGGGGCAACGATGAAAAAGCCAGCACAAATATTTGGCACCAGCCGGGATACGAACTTACGACCCGAGCATTAGAAGTCCAACGCTCTACCATTCGGCCACCCCGGCTCCCCTAGCCAGAGAGAGAGAGAGAGAGCGGATCGAGGGTCGTTGTTTTGAAAAGAGAGAGAGAGAGAGAGTATCTGAAAAAACAAAAACAAAACAAAAATAGGAACGTCGCGGGTGGGTGGGGGTGTTTGAAATAACCAGAGAAGGTCGGAAGTGGGGGTTGGGGGGGGGGGGAGGGTTTGATATAACGTGGGATGTCGACGTCGTTGTTGAATTTTCAAAGTGGAAAAGTGTTCAATGCATGTTATATATTTCAGGCGCAGAGAACAGTCCTTGGTTGACTTTCAACATCTCAGGGGTTGTTCATGCTGATGACAACATAACGTTAGCCGAGGTTGCCATAGCAACAAAACAAGGCTATCGCCGAAATACCTGTTTGCACGTTCGGGACACAAACTCACGTAAGTAATGGTTTTGTTGTTGTTGTTGTTGTTGTTGTTGTTTTAAATAGACTTTTAATTTGAGTAGTTTGGAAATGATCATCGTGCTTATCTGTTGATAAAAGAAAGGATCATTGCACTCTCTCTCTCTCTCTCTCTGATGATTCCTGCTATTTGAAGCAGTTCGGGTTTTTATGTTTGTTTGTTTTTTTAAATATCAAATGCCATATTTGTATACGCTGGTGTGTGTGTGTGTGTGTGTGTGTGTGTGTGTGTGTGTGTGTGTGTGTGTGTGTGTGTGTGTGTGTGTGTGTGTGTGTGTGTGTGTGTGTTTCCCTTTTTTTCTACTTGCTTGTTTGAACTTGTATTGCTTTTCTTTACTGATTATCACTTCTGTAGCTTGTGTTTGTAGTTTTAGCAACGGCAGGTATCTGACTATTTGACGTTAATTGCCTCAATCGTTGGAAAATAAAGTATTCATTATTCCTCTCTCTCTCTCTCTCTCTCTCTCTCTCTCTCTCTCTCTCTCTCTCTCTCTGTGCCGATATTGTTTAATAAGAATGCATTTTAAAAAAGTCTTTTCTTACCATTTTGTATCACCCATTTTGCTTACTTGTTCAACTTCATGTTGTGTTTTCTTTCCTTTTGTCATTCTAGTTAGAAGTAGCTTAGCTGAACAGTTTGTAACTGAACAGTTTGTAACATAGGCAGCAAATGCTTAACAGCTTAGTCCTGTAATATTTCCTCTCTCTCTCTCTCTCTCTCTCTCTCTCTCTCCCCCCCCCCCAGTCCCCCACCCCACCCCCTTCCTCTCTCCCCTCCCTCCCCTCTCCCCCTTCCTCCCCCCCCCCTCTCTCTCTCTCAATTTGCAACACACTCACTGATGTTATGTTAAAACGCTATCTTCAAACCAGTTTTGTTATGTTTGCTCTTCAAACACAGGACTACTTAAATGCAGACTGGCCCCTCTGAACACGCAAGGTCTGATGACGTTTGACGTCACTTCCAAACTGAAAACGAGGCAGAGCGAAGATGGGTTCAGCGTGTACCTGGAACACATGCACCACGCGCACGTGGAGAAAGCTCTACTGGTCATCTTCAGGAATATCGACACAGAGCAGCTGTTCAACGCACGAAGGTCCCGCCAGAGGCCTCCAGCTCTTATTCGTTCGAAACGACAAACGACGTCAGGATTCAGGCCGCTGTCGAGTAGAGGGGAACATGCTGACGTGGGTGAAGGCCGCGGACGTTTTGTTGCTTCTGACGAAGACGTGGACCCGAGCGACATCACCGAAGCGGAGCGACGCCGTCACAGGGAGAGTGGAAGGGAGATCATGCTCGATACGGTTCAGACGAGTTACGCCCGTTACCAAGCCGCGAGACGAGGAACGCGGGGCGAAGGTTCCAGATTTCCATTCCATGAGTTCGACCTCGACATGCTGGCTGACCGACTGAATCAGGTGGAGCCCAGACTAAAACGGCAAGTAGGCGAGGCCGGTCAACCCGGTGACGCAGCGGGATATTCCCGGCCCGACAACGTGTGCCAAGTCAGGCCGTTCGTCCTGCATGCAGAGGACGATTTACAGTGGTACAATATCATCCACCCCACAGAGTTCATCTTGAACATGTGCTGGGGAGACTGCCCTCCCGTCCTGCCCCGTAACGGGAATCAGTCGAACTTCTACAGCTACCTGACCAGTCTCTTCGTCTCACTACACCCACGCGTAGCGGCCAACAGGAATCCGCCGATCTTACCGCTGAGGTGCCTGCCACGGCGGTTCGAAACGTTTTCCGTCATGCTGGAAGAATTGGGCAACTATGTCGTACAACGCTGGCACAACGCAAGGGTGGTGGAGTGCGGGTGTGCCTAACACCCGTGGACTGTGAGATCGGGGTAGTTAGAAGACGTCCGGCGACTGTATTTATCCAGGAGGAACGTAATTATCTTTGACGTCATCGTCACTTGGGGTTCTCGGGGGGGGGGGGGGGGGGGGGGGGGGAGATTTTAGACTCACTCATACTTAACATCTTTTTAACTCCCTTGCCAAGATCTTCAGCCCATTCAAATTCAAAAAAAAAGTTAGGTCAGTGGCTCATAATTATTTCATTTCTCTAAATATTATTAACAAAGAAACAAGTGTCAGTTGGGATATCCAAAACAACGTTGGCAACTGCAACCCCAAAAACACTATACCCGACGGTGCTGTAACCAGCACTGACGGAGGGTCAGCTCTGCAAAGACGTAAGGAGTGATGAAAGAGTTAGCCCTTTGACTGGAGTAGCCGGAACTGAACAGACCAGATGGATAAACCCTGCACCTAACTGCTTTGTACACCAAACTGTCCAGCTATGGAAAAGAAAAAACGATTCTGAGACACTAGAGACTATCACTGTCACTGGGAAAAGGGTGTTAAGCCCCTGTCACACTTCAGTCCCTTTTTTCGGGATGACGGTATAGACTAGAAAAACGAATGTCAAATAAATAAAAGCGACATAAAAGGGACAGAAACCACTTAACTTTGACAAAGGACGGCACAGGTCGACGTTTCGGCTTTCGCCTTCTTCAGGACATAAACAAATGGGACATAACTTCAACAAACAAACAAAAGGTAACTCTGCGGACGTACTGACATACACGGCGCGGGGGGAAAAAAAAGTGGGCGAGAAAAGGACCAGAAAAAATAGTAAAAATATCACAACACCCATCCTTTGGTGACGAAAGACCATGGACTGTGTGTGAAAAAAACAAAAAAAAAAATGTTGGGCAGAAAAGAACAAAAAAGAATAGTGAAAATTAGCAATCACAACACCCATCCATGGTCTTGTGTCACCAAAGGATGGGTGTTGTGATTGCTAATTTTCACTATTCTTTTTTGTTCTTTTCTGCCCAACATTTTTTTTTCACACACAGTCCATGGTCTTTTGTCACCAAAGGATGGGTGTTGTGATATTTTTACTATTTTTTCTGGTCCTTTTCTCGCCCACTTCCCCCCCCCCCCCCCGCGCCGTGTATGTCAGTACGGGGAGGGGGGAGGGGTGGTAGCGGCAGCCATGTAATGTTGTCACTAACCTGTCTCTGCACGACACAATTCGCAATATGCGTTTGATTTGTCTGGAGGTGGAGGGAAATCACTCAGCGTATCAGTCAACACATATTCTAAGCCGGGAATCTAGTAGCGTAGCCTACCAAGGACGTTGCCTTTCTCACGTGATATGCCTTGATGTACACCACGTCACTCCTGTACATTCCTACTAACATTAGTCCGTATTCATCCATCAGATAATTTCCAATCAACAGCGTTGCCTGTCTCATATGATACGCAATTGTCATCGTATCACTCTGTACATTCCTACATAATACATTTCCGTAGTTATCCTATTAGATAATTTCCGATGAAGAGTGTTGCCTGTTATTTCATACGCATCCATGTACGTTCTATCACTCTGTACATTTCTTCATAATACATAAGATAATACATTCAGTATTCATCCTATTAAACGATGTCCAGTCAAAAGCGTTGTATCTCTCATGTGATGTGCATGTACATCACATGATTTCCAAAGAAGAGTGTTTCCCTGTTATTTCATACGCATCCACATACGTTCTATCACTCTGTGCATTTCTTCATAAAACGTAATACATTCCGTATTTATTCTATTAAACGATGTCCAGTCAAAAGTGTTGCATCTCTCATGTGATGTGCATGTACATCCTGTCACTCTGTATATGCCTGCGTCATACACTCCGTACTTATCCTACAGCACAGTGTGCGACGGACATTTAGAACTGCAAATTCAGAGTGTCTGATCATTTATTTGTTTCTGAACTAAGTAGGAATGTAAAAATCTCGACATGTTTAATTTGTTTGCAAACATAACAGAACTAACTCATTATTTTGGAGGGTATAAAACTTTTTTTTAATACTACATTTCTACACAATACATTCCATATTTGTCCAGTTAGACAATGCGCCATAATAGTTTAGAAATTGTATTTACCGGTGTATATCTAATTTATATTTTGTTTATTTGTTAGTTAGTTCGTCTGGTTGTGCTTTTGTGTTTAACCTGTTGAACGTTTATGAAAGGTTAATAGTTTCGAAATTGTATTTACCGGTGTATATCTAATTTATATTTAGTTTATTTGTTAGTTAGTTCGTCTGGTTGTGCTATTGTGTTTAACCTGTTGAACGTTTATGAAATGTTAATAGTTTCGAAATAGTATTTACCGGTGTATATCTAATTTATATTTAGTTTGTTTGTTAGTTAGTTCGTCTGGTTGTGCTATTGTGTTTAACCTGTTGAACGTTTATGAAAGGTTAATAAAAGGATGTTAGATTCTGTTTTTGAGTTTGTGTATGTTTGTTTTGTCGTTTTATTTCTTTCTTTGCAAGACAGCTGAAGAGCTTTGGGTATTGCCGAGAACAGTACGTCAGTGGCGACACATGATGCTTAGGTTTTATGCCGGTACACGTCACGTGGGTAAATGAAAATGGCGGATTGTTTGCCCATTGGTACTTGGATTCACAGAGTTGTGACGACAAGTTCAGTTATTTAGGGCTTAACGCCGAGCAAGCAACAAAGACTATTTCGCGGCTAATCAAGATCCTTCTTCGCCGGACTAAAATAAAACAATGTGTATATATATATATATCAAAAATCTAACCGGACGACAATTTCTAACAGGAAAAGCAGTATGTTTCAAATATATGAGCCCGCACACGTCTTACATGATAGTAACTTGTTACAGAAAGTCATTTTCTTAGGCCAAATATTTGTGCTGGCCTTTTTCTCGTTGCCCCGTCTTTGATATCACCCATACGTGTTGTCCGATTTCGTACAAATTTTGTGGCCCAGGCTAGATAAGCGGCACTTGCCTTCTCTCTCTGAATTGTACATGCAAAAAATGTACATCATTATTTGCAGTGCTGCCGGAATTTGTTCACAGGGACTGGTTTTGCTAAGAGTCGCTTAAAAAACGGTCGGGGTAGGAGGAGAGGGGGCTGGTTCTGAAAAATCCTAGCGCGAACC
>JACVVK020000226.1:792500-922500 GCA_018292915.2 Batillaria attramentaria
TCAAATTTTGTCATAATTTACAATTTGAAATGCCACACTGTCCCGGCAATTGTACTAAAAACAATGGGATGAAAGACGAAAATACTCAGGTACTGCACTGACAGCCGCGCTGCATTTTGAAAGTTTCTCTCAATGGTATACGACTGTAGTCGCGCGAGACGGTATATTTGCTGTGTCGCTGCTGGACGGTTCCTAACAGTGCCTGTACGGCGATAGCTCAAAGCGACTGTTTGTAAGCCAACCGTTTCCAAGTTCTTGTTTCAGTTCTCGGGAACTTCGTAGATGTCGTCGTCAAACACATGGTTTTCGTAGATTCTCTCGTCTTCAGGGATTTCCGGGTGCACGGCGACAATTTCGTAGCTTCCGACACTGTCAGAGTCAGCTGAAGAACAAGGGATTATCTGTTAGATTGATTTGACAGGTGAAACTTTAATTTCAGCAGTATTGAAAATATTTAGCAGTACAGTGCCACTATTTTTTTTTTTTTAACTGTATCCTCCCCTGTATCCCAAATCCGTCGTGTGTGTGTGTGTGTGTGTGTGTGTGTGTGTGTGTGTGTGTGTGTGTGTGTGTGTGTGTGTGTGTGTGTGTGTGTGTGTGTGTGTGTGTGTGTGTGTGTGTGTGTGCGTGCGTGTGTGTGTGTGTGTGTGTGTGTGTGTGTGTGTGTGTGTGTGTGTGTGTGTGTGTGTGTGTGTGTGTGTGTGTGTGTAGCGCGCACTGAGTGCTCTCTTGGGCAGATTGTCTGCCCTATATAAGAACAATTTCTTCTTCTTCTTCTTCTTATTACTGTAAACATGTAAATATGGATAAACTGCTCATAATCGCAAAAAGAAGAAGCGACAAGCCATACGTAACAAAGACAATAACAATGCGCTTTGGAGGATTTGACCAGTTATCACTGTTTTCTTTTGTACGCAAACTCTGTGTGTGTGTGTGTGTGTGTGTGTGCGTGTGTGTGTGTGTGTGTGTGTGTGTGTGTGTGTGTGTGTGTGTGTGTGTGTGTGTGTGTGTGTGTGTGAAATTTGATTTACTTGTGTGCGTGACTAAGGCTTCTCTTAGTTTTATTTGTTAGTATTATGTCTTATTATTATTTTCATGGTGGGCTACAATTTCCCTTCTGGGATTAATACAGTAATTTGAATTGAACTGAACTGAATGGACACGAATGTTTTGCATCAGAACGCTGAATATTGCCTTAGTTCTTAGTTCAAGTTTTGTCCTCTGACATCCAGTTTGCGTTCGCGATAAAATGAGGTTGAGATCAACCACTCATGCACATTCTGCTCACAACATCAACAACAACCTCATTTTATCGCGTCACACAAGACTGAACACTGTCTTCCACTAACCCATGACGGCAGGAGAGGCGACCCGATTCAGATGCTGGTCATCGATCTCGTCCACAGCGTCATACAGGCCGTCATCATCTGAAAAGAACCGAGCACATGAAGGTAGAGCTAGGAGGCAATTGCATCTGAATTTTTTTTTAAAGTCCGGGCGAAAAAGAATTTGGACAAAACTTCCTCCTGCCTACCTGTAGTCCAACAAACTCCTCACAAAAAAGTCAAGGAACACTTGCCAGAAAAAATAATATTCTACCAAAGTAATCCAAATTCTAAGGAAAGTTTATCACATGATTTCAGTGGGTGCATATCCCCCCCCCACCCCCCCCCCCCCAAAAAAAAAAAAAAAAAACTGTTCCTATCAACCAGCGGGTTATTTTGTTACCTTAAAAAACAACATCAAGGAAAAAAAAAAACACACACACACACACACGCCTGTAAAATTTCAGTTAAAGTGCATCAGAGTTAGCGCGAGTGAGTGAGTGAGTGAGTTTTTAGGGCTTAAAGCCGCGCAAGCCACAAAGACTAATTCGCGGTTGAAGAGTTAGCGCATTTACAATATACGGCGCCATCTGACGACCAAATGCCACAGCTCCAGCGTCACCAACACAGCACCATTTTCCACTCACGAACACTGCAGACTGCGCGCCCACCAGACTGCCTATGCGAAACAGCCCCCCCCCCCTCCTCCCCCTCCAGACCCCAAGGCACATTCTGCCCCCTTTTACCAGGAGCGAGGACACAGCTATGGCTGAATGGAGCAACGCCAACAGAGAAACTCTGGGGCACTAAAACGGAACTCCAAAAGACCACCGAATTTATCATCCTAGTAATCTGAGGCAGAATCCAGTACAGGGAACGCAGAAGAACAACAACAACAAACAGCGGCCATTTCAGACAGCATGTGAAATTCCAAGGTGCTCCTTCACTTTCTGTGAGGAGTTTTTGACGATCGAGGTGTGAATCTCTGCACTTTTTGATAGATGTGGGAAGGTACGGAAGTAACGTGCAATTTTGTTCGTGAAGGTGCACGAACACCTGCACATTCAGACTCCGTCGCATTTTAAACGAACTAACGAACGAATGAATCGAGCCTGAAGACAGATGTGATACCTTACAGTAGACCAAAACACTCACGCTGGCCGCGTTTTCCGTTTTGTATAGGGGAGCCGGGATAGCCGAATGGTAGAGCTTTGGACCTTCAATGCTCGGGTCGTGAGTTCGTATCCCGGCTGGAGCCAAGTATTTGTGCTGGCCTTTTCCTCGTTGCCCAGTCTTTGATATCACTCAAACGTGGTGGAAAAGGACGTTAAACTTTCAAACACCCACCCACCCGTTTGGTGTAACTGTCGCGTTAACACATTCAAGACGGGCCGATTGTTCCTCAGCCATCCCCTCTAGACGGGCCGATTTGTGAGGTTCAGAAAAAAAAATCATAAAAAAATAACAAAACAAGATACCGACCTGAACTTTTCATGGGAGGGAGTTTTACTAACATATTTATGCAGCTATTGCTGAAATTTCAACTTGCAAACTGAAATATCTTTGTTGTTAGTCATGTTGTATCAACCAAAATAAAAAAAAATAAAAAAAAAAACGATCCGCATTTGCGGCTGTTCGTCTAAAACCAATCTGCGCGGTAGAGTCGTATATGCAGCCGTTCGTCCAGAGGGAGTTAATGTTTATATCAGGTCTGCCCCCCTCACACTAATTAACGTACCTAATTCCTGGATTTTGCTGCAACCTTGCCCTTGGGTACTTGTCTTTGTTCTCTCCTTGAGTCCCGTGTAACCGTTGTCAGTGGCAGGGATGCGCGCTGCCACTCCGTCAAAGGGCGCTTTCACTGCTGAATAAAACAAGCCAAGATCCAGCCTTAATACAAACAGAAGCAAACACAGGAAAATGTGAGTCTGGAAATGAAACGATTCTGGTTCAGTTAGCAACTGCTTCACTGTCAGTGCTCATACACCTTGTTTGTTGCCTTCCTTGACAAAAATGCTTTTGATTACAGGTTTGTTTGGTTTGTTTTTTTTTCAATATGGGAGCAAGGGTAGGGAGGAGGAGGGGGGGGGGAGAGAGAGACAGAGACAGAGGAAGAACAAGAGCAAGAAGAACAAGGGGAGGGAAGGGGAGAGAGGGGGGGGGACAAGAACAAGAAGAACAAGAAACAGAAGAATAAGGGGAGGGAGGGGGAGATAGAGAGGGGGGGAGGAAACAAGAACAAGAAGAAGAACAAGATCGAGGGGAGGGGGGGGGGGAGAGAGAGAGGGGGGGAGGAAACAAGAACACGAAGAAGAACAAGATCGAGGGGAGGGGGGGGGGAGAGAGAGAGGGGGGGAGGAAACAAGAACAAGAAGAAGAACAAGATCGAGGGGAGGGGGGGGGGGAGAGAGAGAGGGGGGGAGGAAACAAGAACAAGAAGAAGAACAAGATCGAGGGGAGGGGGGGGGGAGAGAGAGAGGGGGGGAGGAAACAAGAACAAGAAGAAGAACAAGATCGAGGGGAGGGGGGGGGGAGAGAGAGAGGGGGGGGGGGAGAGGGGGGAGGAGAACAAGAACACGAAGAACAAGAAACACAAGGATAAAACAAGGTAGGGGGAGATAGAGAGGGGGGGGGGACAAGAAGAACAACAAGAACGAGGGGAGGATGGGGGGGGGGGGGGGAGGGAGAGAGAGAAAAAAAAAAGGAAGACAAAGAAGAACGAGAAGAAGAAGAAGAAAACAAGAATAAAAAAAAAAGAAAAAAAACCAAAGAAGACAGAGACTGTGATATAAATTACCACGACGTTTCTTGACAGTGAAGACAACACCAACAATAACGACAATGAAGAGGACAGCAGCGCCAACCCCAACGCCGATGGCGATGTACAGTATGAAGAAGTTTTCTGAAAAAGAAGCGCAATCGTATTAGCGTATGTAAATACTCTATCTCGTTGACTAAACAATTTTTTTTTTTAAAACAACACATGACTGTAGATTTTATTTTTGGAATCGAAAACCGCCTGTTCAAATAACGCATTAATAATAATAATAATAATAATAGGATATTAATATAGCGCCTAACCTTATCTAAGGTCTAGGCGCTTATATCAAAACAGCAGCAATACGCAGCGAGGCAGCAGCAATACGCAACAAGGTGGCGGAAATACGCAACAGCTTGAAGCAGTGGCAATACGCAGCAAGACAGTAGCAATGCGCGGCGAGGCTTTTACCAAGGCAGCGGTAAAACGCAGCGACACTGACAGTGGCAGTACACACCAAGGCAGCAGCTTTGGAAATGTTCAGCCCACAAAATTTGAAAATAAATGCAATTTTAAATTTCGAAACTTAAATTGGTAAGCTGGCTCTTCGCACCACGTGATTGTGGATGCGTTCGTGTCCAGCGTGTGAGAGAATGCGTGTGATTCACGTGAGCATTAATAACGCATTAATAATAATAAGAATAATAATAATAATAGGATATTAATATAGCGCCTAACCTACGCGCGCGCGTTCTAGTTCCAAATGAAGCACACAACACAAACTTTTTTTTCTTTTTACCTTCGAAGCGAATGTTCATGCAGACCTTCACATCACCATACGGATTCTCAAACGTCACTTCATACAGTCCGGCTCCCTCAGTGGATTCTTCATCCGCGTCCAGGATACACTTGAGTTGGTACACGACGCCTGACGGATGGCAATGCAGGCTGAAGGCACCAGGGTCCAGCCTCACCGTACCGTTCGCACGTGCACTGCCAATGGCCGTGAGGTTTGTCCCAACATACACCGCCTCTCTCAGGGCTGGCGCAGGGTAAGCGGTGAATCTGATGGTGCGAGACTCTGTGTCACCTCCCAGTGTGATGTTGATGGGGGATTCGCAAGTGTCGATGCTGTCTGTTAGTTTCAGCGTACCTGGATGCACAAGAAACTCGTGATAGTACTTGGGTTGTTATGCGCTGTGTAGAACACCGGTTGTTTTGGCCAACGTTCTTTCAGTTATACTGCCCCCCCCCCCCCCCCCCACGTTTGGAACTCCTTGCCATCTTCTCTGAGAAACATCCCTTCCCTCCTACAGTTTAAAGCAGAACTCAAAACACATCTTTCCAAACTAGCTTTTAATCTTTAAGTTCAAACTCCACCGCCTGTATTGATGTGTATAAATGTGTGCGTGTGAATGTTGTGTGTGTGCGTGAGCAAAAAGCGCACTGAGTGCTTTTCGAAGCAGAACTCCGCGCTCTACAAGTGTAATATGTTATTATTATTATTGTTTTGTTGTTGTTTTAAGGTAACCGGCGCAGGGATATATATCAGAATATATATTCTGATATCAAGAGATTGTTTACCCAGTTAGGTGCAGTGATGCTCACGAAATAATTGATTTTGCTTCTTGTCTTCTTGTGAATATACAACTCGTTGCCATTGTAAGACCACTGAGTCTTCAGCCTAGTGACTAAAATGGGATTATGTCCTCTCCTTCCGAAGCGGAAGACAACATGCGAATGGTATCAATATTCAATCCATAAAATCTTTTTTAAAGGAAAGATTCCGAGGGCGGACCTTAGGGTAAGGGAGGTAAGTTTCGGTGGGAGTGTTTCTGGAAACAATAGGGTTGAAAGTCATATAATATGCTTTTCTAGATTTTTCATTCTAATTTTCTCTTTAAGACGTGGAATTAAAAAGAGAGCAGGGCCCGTATGTAGAACTCGAGGTTAATTTAACCCACGGCTACGCGCCTAACCCAGACTAGGACAAAAGAAACCCCAAAAGAAAATTGAATTAAAAAGGAAGCGAAGAAAGAAAGACAAAAATCTCTCTATAACGGCATAGGCACCTTGCTGGAATGGACCCGCTTCCTGATTTAAAACAAAAAAAACAACAGAAAATGTCACCCTAGAGCTAGTTTAGTTCGAGGTTATACTCTAACCCGTGGCTAAACTCCCTAACCCCGACTTTTACTTGCGGGCCCAGAGCACGAGTGCACTCCCTCAAAATTGCGCCTTTGAGAATACTTACCCAGCACAGTGATTGCGGTGGACGTGTTGAAAGAGTAGAGTTCGGGTCGAGTCGGCCAGACAGCGGAACACACACAGACAGTACCGTTGTCATCCACATTCAGCGGGCCAAGGGTCACACGGCTGGACACGCGGCCTTGACCGAAGTAATCCTCCGCGTCACCTTGACCTTCACAGTGAAAGGTCACGGATGTCACGCGTGGGTTGCCGCCGGTGACGATGCAGGTCAAGGTCGTGTTGGAGCCCACCTCGGCGACCTGGCTTTGTGAGATTACGGGCGCACCGCTGGGAGGATCTGGGAGGACATGATAACTCATAAATGTTTCATTCAAATAGAAATACGTGTATACATGTATTCCATAATACCAACGCCACAGTCTGCCGCGCTTCTGTTGTACGATTGACTTCTGCCTCCTTGTGCATTATTTTTCCCTTTATTATCCCTGTCGAGAAATGCGGGTTGATTCCCCCGTGGGAAGCGCGTCGCCGCTCTGCAGTGCCACCTGCCTACCTACTTTCGAATTTAGCTGCGGGGCTAGATTGACCCGCTGCCTGCTGAAACACCGCTCACCCCAATCGTGGATGCGTGCAGAAGAGCGCCTGTAAAAAAAAAAAAAAAAAAAATACCGCGGGAACTGGCTAAATATAAATGGCTGACATCCAAATACCCAAGGCCCAGTGCGTTCGAGTCTGTCAATTAGTTAGTTAGTTACTTAGGGCTTAACGCCACGCAATCGAGTCTGTCAAGCGGAGTATAGTCACCACAAATAATAATAATAATAAGACTTATCGAGCGCTTAATCTCGCAGCAATTCAACTGACACCGCCACACACACACACACACACACACACACACACACACACACACACACACACACACACACACACACACACACACACACACACGCACGCACGCACGCACACACACACACACAGAGACCGGTCTGATGCAGATATACGGGTGGGGGTGGGTGGCTGTTTAGGAGTTTAACGTCCTTTTCCACCACGCATGGGTGATATCAGAGGCAACGAGAAAAAGGCCAGCACAAATATTTGGCCCCACCCGGGATTCGAACTCACGACCCGAGCATTGCAAGTCCAACGCTCTACCATTCGGCTATCCCGGCTCCCTGATGCAGATATACAATAACAGACAGAGGCACTGAATCAAAGGCAGACTACTTTCAAGTGTGAAAGGCCTGACGGAACAGGTGGGTTTTCAGGTTCGATTTGAACTGATCACGAATGTCGACCGGCAGTGAGTTCCAAACATTTGGGGCCAAGAAACTGAAAGAACGTTCGCCTACGGTTTTCATGTTGCGCGCAGGGACTTTAAGGCGCTTTCCATCGGCGGAACGAAGTGTGCGAGACGGGTGGTAAGCGCACAGCAAGGCAGTCAGATACAAGGCCTTCTCCTGCCGTTGAATGAACACTACGTTGAATGAGTACGGACCGGAAAACGCGGACTATCGATATTCATACAAAGAAATAAACTGCGAAACACCAGGAAGAAACAGGATCATTTTATCTAAATAGGCAAATGGCTCACATCTTAGGTTCAGACTGTATGACTCCGTCCGGTTCAGTTTGCTCTCGGTGTTAGTGGCAGTACAGCGGATGGTTTTCCAGTCGTCTCGGCCTGGTATCGGCCTGAAGGAGCATGTGCTGGATGTAAGGTCATCGTCCTGCTCCTCACAGTCAACTTCACGCCACGAGAAAAACACGGAAGGTCGAAAGTCTGTTGCTGTGCAGGTGAGAGTAACCGACGCACTGTCCCCACCCACGATACTGTAGGGTTGTGGGCCTGACAAGCTTATGGTGGCTGGTCCGTCTGATCAAGAAAAATAGAGAAAAGCTGTACTGGACACGCATTTTTTTCAGTTTGTTCGTCTTCCGCTTGGCAGATCATAATTAATAGATTAGTCAGGGACGCACAAGACCCCCCCCCCCACCCCCAAAACACACACACACACACACACACACACACACACACACACACACACACACACACACACACACACACACAAACAAACAAACAAACAAACAACAACAACAACATATCCCCCCCAAAAAAACAACAACAAAAAAACCCTGAACAAACAACAAACAAATGAATACATTTACCGAGACCACACAGTACCTTGCCTATTGAAATTCAGTCATTTTCACACTGAACATCGACGTCTTGGATGTCCTCGCTGAGATGGCCCGGGGATGGTATTTGTAGTATCATAATACATAGTCATGACATTACATTTGCCCTGACAAAGGACCCATGGAGAGCCCGAAATTTGATGTTGTTTTGTAGAGGATAAGATTCAGCTTAAAAACTTGTTCGTTTATTCTGTACTTATGTGGGGGGTTTTCTCTGCCCTTTGACTTCCTTCGGTGTATGAGCGGCGCAAGCAGCACGCACCGTTTTCCTTAAAGTAACTCTATTTCTACTTCTTTTTAAACCTGGACAGTATTTTGCGCATTTTCCAAACAGGAAAAGACAGATCAGGGACCTACTTGGCGGCTGGCAGTCGACCCCAACGTCCTCGTCGTGACCACAGTTGTGATTCCCAACGCCTCTATGACGACAGTCAAACAAGGACTTCTCGTGGCCTCCACAGTTCAAATCGTCAAGAATAGTGGAACCAGTTCCCTGTCCGAAGAAAGCCTGACTTCTCACGATCGGATCTTCCCTGGCAAAAAAAAGTAATCTCAATGCGCATGAAAACTGTTGGAATGTATACGCACATGAACCAAACCATTTTGGTAAGTTGTGCTCAAGACTGCTGTGACCAAATTCCGGACGCTTCTGCTCTGAAGCGTGCAGCCGAAACGCTCAACAGACTCAATTCTAAATATTTATTGGATATTGAAAACCCACCGACCGTGCACGAAAGGGACGAAGTCATGGTCTGCACGGCGAAAGAATTTTGAACAAGTCACAACAAAATCAATGCTGATAGAGCTTTTTTTTCGCTTTTGTTCCTGAAGTGACTTCTAATGGGCTGAAATAACCCTGTACAGTTCATTGCACTGTGTGTGATTAAGGCTTACCTTGAGTATCCCAACATCCTACACACGACCCTGGCGTCCGGCAGGTCGAACTCATCGTCACACACCGTTCCCCACGAACTGCTTGACCATTCTCGCACTTCCACACGTCCGGCTGACGAGCGTGGCCCGTTCACTAGCCGTACATTTCCTGGCAAAAAAACAAACAACAACAACCCAAACACACACACACACACACACACACACACACACACACACACACACACACACACACACACACACACACACACACACACACACACACACACACAAACTTTATTTTAGTGAATTTTAGAATCAATGACAAATTTAACTTCATTTTCACTTCACTTCGTTAGGGTCTTGTGGGCAGAACAAATATTTACAAGACCACATGAAATCAGGCCATTCACAACCAAAAGCTCGTTGATGATTGTAAGGTTCACCTTTACAAATGAGGGGGGCTGTGCTGTGTATGAACTATTGTAAATATAATGCAAGTTAGGGTTTAGATCTGTTCATGTGGTATAGTGGTCGTTATTCTGTTGTCTTTACCTGTCATTCTGTATTAGTGACAAGTAAAAGTAAGAATATTGAGAGATTTTAAGAGATGAAGCAAAATGTGAAAACAGACATAGTGACAGACCTTATTCTACTGTTAGCTAAGTTTCACATTTACAAATGTAGACTAGAAGAAAAACTGCCACAAATGAACACCTTTATTACATCTGTCAGACAAAGATATGAAATCGAAAGATACAAGCACATACTTTCTGGAAAGCTTGCTAAATTCAGTATCGACTGGTTCCCATACAAAAGATTGCTGAATGTACTATAAAACTCACATCCCTGTTCAGTTACAAAATTACATCCAGCTAATGTACCAGGGTAGTAGTATTTTGACTCAGGTTCATGTATGCACCAGATACTTGGTTGTACTATTTTGTTGGAGGGTGTGTGATGGGGGGGGGGGAGATGTCTGTTACCTTTGTGTGTGATTGGGGGGTGGGGGGGGGCAAGATGTCTGTTACCTTTGGTGTGATGGGGGGGGAGGGGGGGGGAGGGGAGGGGGGCTGTGCTTTATGTGTTTATGTATGTATAAATGTAGTATATGGGCTAGGGCTATTTGTACTGTCGATCTGTAACTGTTTCTGTTATGTAAATATCCATTCTTTGTCTATGTCCACGTATAGTGTGGAAAAAAGAAAAAGAAAAACAGAATTAAAAAGAAAAGAATATTAAGAGAAGAGGTGTGTGTGTGTGTGTGTGTGTGTGTGTGTGTGTGTGTGTGTGTGTGTGTGTGTGTGTGTTTGTGTGTGGTTAGCGGAGAGAGTCCTTTCTGTAAGAGCAGCGCCATTATTATTATTATTATTATCATCTTCATCATAATTATTTTCATTAAATCTTTTGTAACCGCTAGAGCATCAGTATAATTATATAGATTTTGTTTTTAAGGCTGAGACTGAGAGCAGCAGTTTCCGGCTATTTGAAAACTGTACTTCTGTGGACAAGTCATAAGAGATGCTCATTGAAATATTTCTTGCTCTGGATTCTTGCATAGGGAAGGGGCGGGGGGGGGGGGGATTAAAGTACATGACAAACCGATTTTTATATACTTTATTGACGTAGAATTTGAATTACATTTTCATTTTTATTTCGAACTGTGAGTCCAAAGATTTGTTGTTGTTTTTTTATTTTATACTGGACAATAATGTAGTTCAAACTGTAATTGAATTTTAAAGTTGTGTTACTTTCGTCTTTCTATTTCTCTTCCTAGCATCCTCATTAATTACAGGTCGACATAACAGGCGCATGGACACAAACTGACCGTGGGGTCATGTTTGGTGTTCGTTTGAGGTACCCTGTTTCGCAAGTGTGCTAGTCTGTAGTGATTTTGGTTGTCATGAAAAAGCATGATTTTCGTGATTTTTGTGTTATGTAGGTCAAGGTGCATGGCAGCCGGTCACAAAAAGAGGCAAGCTGCCAGTGAAGCTTTTGGCGGGGGGGTGGGGGGGGGACGACTATCCTGCCTGAGGCTAACAGGGAATATAGAGGCATATTGCGGCCCTGTGTATTTGTATCCTTCGCCCACATAGCACTGGTTATTACATCCTGGTACGGCTGAATCCACTGTGGTCTTCGGGCTTCGCTAAGTAAACAGTCTACACATAATTATATACGTGACAGTCCATGTCATTCTAAATATAGGCTGGTTTCATAGTCTGTGTCCTCGCTGTGGTACATCAGTGACGCGAACCACTAGACCAGAGGCAGAAAGGCGATGCCTCTCGAAAAATTATCGCGATGAGAACACGAGACAGCAGAGTGGCTTCAAGGTCCTCAATCTCAACAAAAGCCGCAAACAGGTGTTTTTTGGTTGTTGTTTTTTGCCATTCCTGCGACTGAGCATGATGAGGGCAACTCTGTCACAGTTGCAGAGTTTTCAGCGCCTCGGAGACACTTACAAAACCACAGCGTGAATTTGCGGTGACTTCATTGTGCTTTAGGTCAGTGAGCGTAACACATCGCTATAGTGTCTAGCGGGTGTTGTGTGCTGCACGAGAAGACTAGCCACTGCGATCTTTCTCGCTCTGTGTGAAAAGGCAAACTGAGCTGTGAAATCAGGCTGCCCTTGGCTTTTACAGTGGTTTCAGGGACGCTGAAAACTCTGCAACTGCGACAGCGTAGACTGTGCATTTTGCACAGTCAGATAGTGTTTTGTGGTTTTTTTTTTGTTTTTTTTTTAAAGATCTAAGCTCCTAACAAAAAGCTTTCCGAAGTGTGAAAAAATTTTACAGAGTCGACCGTGCAATCACAGTCAACTCTCTCACAGTTGCAGAGTTTTCAGCGTCCCTGAAACCCCAATAAAAGCCAAGGGCAGCCTGATTTCACAGCTCAGTTTGCGTTTTGACACTGAGCGAGAAAGATCGTGCAGCACTCAACATCCGCTAGACACTGCAGCGATGTGTCTCGCTCACTGACCAAAAGCCAAATAATGTCACGGCAAACTCGTGCTCTGGTCTTATAAGGGTCCCCGAAGCGCTGAAAACTCTGCAACTGTGACAGAGTTGCATGGATTATGCACAGTCGAAGGAGTCACAGTTTTAAAAAGCGCAATGTTTGCGGCTTTTTGGTGAGATTGTAGACCTTTAAGACACTCTTTGTGGCTTCTTGTTGTGATTGCAGAACTTTAAGTGGAGGGCGTTCCTTCGACTATCTCAGTATCTGTATCAGTCATTGTAATTTCCTACGAACCCTCAAGTATCGGTGAAGCTATCCCAAGTACTACTAAGTGACTAATCTGGATGTGTAACGCCTGTCCTGTTTGATAGTTTTGTTTCTTTGGAAGACTCGTGCAATGGTCTGTCTGTGGTAGTCTTTCACTCGCATCATGGGTTTCTCAGGAAACCGTGTGAACACTCGACCGTGCAGAGTTCGCGCAACTGTGACTAGAATGCAACTGCAACTGTGACTAGAGTGACACGCACGCACGTAGGCACGCACACTTTAAAGATCTAAGCTCCCAACAAAAAGCTTTCCGAAGTGTGAAAAACATTTACAGAGTCGACCGTGCAATCACAGTCAACTCTGTCACAGTTGTAGAGTTTTCAGCGTCCCAGAAACCCCAATAAAAGCCAAGGGCAGCCTGATTTCACAGCTCAGTTTGCGTTTTGACACTGAGCGAGAAAGATCGTGCAGCACTCAACATCCGCTAGACACTGTAACGATGTGTCTCGCTCACTGACCAAAAGCCAAATAATAGTGAGACTTCGTAGTAGGATTTCGTACGGAGGAATTCGTTGAGCAGCGTAACCCATTTACATGTAAATTACGCTCACACGGCAGAGGCCGCGAGCTGCTAACGCGCTGCGATTAGCTAATGGTACCCGTAACGTGGCTTATTTACATGCAAGTGGGTTACGCTGCTCAGCGAAGTTCTCCGTACGAAGCCCTACTGTCTCACTAATGTCACGGCAAACTCGTGTTCTGGTTTTATAAGGGTCCCCGAAGCGCTGAAAACTCTGCAACTGTGACAGAGTTGACTGTGCTTGCACGGTCGATTCTGTAAAATTTGTTCACACTTCGGAAAGCTTTTTCTTGGGAGCTTAGATCTTTAACCATGGCATGTAATCATGATAGACAAGGAAGTTAAATAAACATCGCATAGAACCGAAGTCAGTGACAAAGATGATAAATCCGCGCATAGCATAGATTGATATACACAGTATATTACACTAAACATTACACGGAAAAGATTTTTTTCTTCTTTTGTAAGCAGCAACTGGAAGACCTGCTAAATCCTTAATGTTTTTTTTTTCTTCCTGTTCTGATAACAGCAAAGTAAAGAGCCTTTTCTGTAAGGTATAAAGTGATGGGCTTTTCATGTATAGAGAGGTGCAGAATTCCAGAGACTGGACCCAGAAAATAAAGCAACGAATGGATCCTATGTCACTCTAGCCTTGAACGGGAACGTTAAACTATTGACCTCATCTTAGGACACTTTGTTTTCAACAGCGAGCAAAGCAATAATGAGACTGTTTCGAAACTTAGAGATGACGACGACGATGATGATGATGATGATGATGATGATGATGATGATGATGAAACTTTAGTCATCAACGGCAAAAGTTTTAACACAAATTCGCCAGTTTGCAAACTTGCTGTTGCTAATGATACAGAGACTATCTACCAGGAAAATAAATAAATAATACATGTATTAAAAATGAAAAGAAAGATAATTCAAGACATAAAATTGTGCACTAAAATACAAGACACAAAACCCTAGAGAAAATCGTCCATCAGGTCCAAACGCATTCACACACACGTGCAACCTTTGTAAATACAAATCATATAATGAGAGATGATGATGATGATGAGAGAGAGAGAGAGAGAGAGAGAGAGAGAGAGAGAGATGATGATGATGATGATGATGATGATGGTGGTGGTGGTGGTGGTGGTGGTGGTGGTGATAACTTTATTTCTCACCGGTAAAGAAAAAAATCGTCAGTTTAAAAACTCGCCGTGGTCAGTACTACAAAGAAAAGAATACTCGGTAAAAGTAATAATAATTAAAAACAGAAAAAGTCAAACACAAAACAGAGCGAGAGAAAGAGAGATGGGGAGGGGGTGGGAGAGAGAGAGAGAGAGAGAGAGAGAGAGATTCATTCAACAAACATCAAATACTTCAAATGTTTTAATTAATTTTCCCCAAATAAATGTATTTGGTACTATACTCACCGCAGAAACACGGCGGCGCCAAAACCATCCACAGAAAAGCGCCAAGACACCAAATCTGTCTCATCTTTTCAGATCAAGATATCTGAAACAACTGCAACGGTTTTCCTATGTCTTTGGTCTGGAGCTCACTCTTCAAGTACCCGCTGATTTTCGACGGATGCAGCAACAAGCACAAACCAGTCAGATTTGTCACACGATCTGGCCTGAACACGCCAGAAGAACAACATCGATGGGTTTAACTTCCTTGTGTGGGGGTGTCTGCGCTTTGTACAACATTTGTACTTCACTCGCTTGCTACATCCGGTTTTCGGTTGTAATGTGGACGGGGCGGTCGGTGGTCTAGTGGTTATGAGACTTGTCACCAATGCGAGAGGTGGGGGGGTTCGAGTCCCACTCGGGGCAAAGAATTTTTCCTTCTCGTATGTGGCACCGATCATTCGGGCCGATCGTCGGGGGTTCTCTCTGGGTACTCCGGCTTCCTCCCCCTCTGCTTTGGAAATGTTCAGCCCACCGAATTCGAAAAATAAATGCAATTCTAAATTCCGAAGTTTCAATAGCTGAGCTGACCCTTCGCACCACGTGATTTTCATGTGTTTATGTCCAGTGTGTGAGAGAATGCGTATGATTCACGTGAGCGTGCGTGTTGGGTTCAGTTCGCGGCGCTTTGAGCCGATTCATGAAAATGGGTAAAGTGCCTATACAATACTCTTTATTATTATTATTATTATTATTATTATTATTACGAATAAGCAAATGTAGCAATGCTGATTTCACATGAAAACAAGCATGAATTCTATATTCAATCCAATATCGTCGCGACAGCGTGGGCATGTACGTAATACACCGGCCCACTTTCGGCTAGGCCTAAGCCCCGCCCCTTTGGCGGATTCCGGCAAGCTCTGGCACACGCGCACAGTCAAAATGGCGACGACCGCGTTAGATTAACCCCAGTCACGTGGCTAATCGGTCGAGGTCGTACCTCTAGCCAAGCCAAGATTTATCATTGGCTTGGTGCACGAGTTAGCGTTAGATGTGCTTCCAGTGATGACAATGAGTTGGCTTAGTACGAGTTTAACGCAAAGATCGAGGAGGAGAGGCTACATCAATTTTGCTCAAGGGTATGTGCACCGCATATCCTTCAACTGCCCGACCGATTTTGAGGTTGTGATCAGGGCGAAATGCTGGAGATCGATGCGGAAAACAGCGAAGCCCCACGATCTCATCTGCCAAGATGACAGACGGGAAGAAAAAGTCAGCTACAGTTGGTGTTCTTGCACTGCAGGGTGAGTACAACTTGACATTGTTCAAAGTATTCAACGGTCAGCATCTTCAAGAGTTTCTAAGTTATTCTCAAGTTACGATTATAGATTATAATCTGTTGGCTAATAGGTATGGAGAACAAGTTGACCAACTTTCAGAGACCGGTACCACCGGCACCGTGACCTCATTTCGTGCTCAGTTGAGGACGAGTCTTATTTTACATGTACAGATCTGTTCAGAAGGTTTCATGTTTTTTTGTTGTTGTTTTTTTACAGGCTTTCTGGAAAGTGTGCACACATGCTCGGTCTCCTTAACCATACTGCACTACCAGCAGTGGGGTTTCAAGGAGGCCCCGGCCGATATGTCATGCACACAGTTCAAGCAGAGGTGGGGGAGACCCAGGGGCAGGAAAGTACGACCAGAACGGCTGCAGAAGGTGACCCTCACCAAAGTCAAGCTCCAGGGGGTCCGGAAGAAGACGCCAGTCAAGTGTATGCCCATGAGGGACAGGTAAATGCTTTCAACGTTAATTTTTGTAGGTAGGTTGATCAGCAACTACTTAGTAGTTGTGCAATGGTGTGTTTCAGTGCCATTGATAATCATTGAATAGTGTGCGAGAAATGTGTATATAGAAGTCAATGCCACACACACCATCAAAATGAAATCACACAAAGAGAGAGAGAGAGAGAGAGAGAGAGAGAGAGAGCAAGCAATACACAGAAGGCTTTGCTTTTCTTTTGAGCAATTCTATTGTCATCACCCACAATGAAAACAAAATCTGATTCCATTTCTTTCTTTCTTCTAGAGTTATCATGGTGCCAGCTGATGCCGATGAAGACCCACTGCAAATAATAATTTTGTACATGTGAATCATTGTCAGTGATGATTTTTATTTTTAAAGCACCCAAAATAAGACAATACTGTGGAGATTGTTTTTCATCTCTTGTCTTTGAAATTCTTTGAATTTGTGACAATGTACATTGACCTTTTTGCACGTATTGTTTGTACACATGTATGGTTTTGGTTGATATTCAGACTAATGATCAATAAAATTGACTCGTCACTCGCCTCGATGATGGTTCGTTCAGTCCTCTTTTTCTATCTGTTCTACCTCGTTTGACTGGTCTGCCATCATATGGTATGGGGTATGGAAACTGTGCTGTTGGTTCCCCTTCACAGAAATGCTGCAGCAAAATAATCAACACTCGTAACTGGTACAGTATAAATCAATGTTGTGCAATCAATGAAATCCCCCCTCCCCCAACACACAAAAACAACAAGAAAAAAATAATGTTAAAAAAAAAATCATGGCACATAGACTCCAAGTGACAGATCTATTCTCATCACAAGTACAGAACAAGGAGGAACGGCCCCGTCCTACAAAGTTGTTTCCCCAAACTTCATTTTATTTTGTCTGTTTTGTTGTTATTGTTGCCGGTTCTCCCCTCTCCAAGTTCTACCGATGACACTAGATCCTCTACGACCTCGACCGATTAGCCACGTGACTGGGGGTGGGGCCGGGTGTGGGAAGAAGGGAGAGAGAGAGGCAGAGGGAGAGGGTGGGTAGGTGGGTGTTTAGGAGTTTAACGCTCTTTTCCACCACATAAGGGTGATATCAAAGATGGGGCAACGAGAAAAAGGCCAGCACAAATATTTGGCCCCAGCGGCCTGGATTCGAACTCTCGGCCCAAGCATTGAAAGTCCAACGCGCTACCATTCGGCCACCCTGGCTCCCCAGAGAGAGAGAGAGAGAGAGAGAGAGAGAGACGTCAGTTCCGTGAACTAAACATTTGACGTCAGCCTCAAGCAGGTCGTCATACAGAGAGAGAGAGAGAGATGACGTCAATTCCGTGAACT
Source organism: Batillaria attramentaria (assembly GCA_018292915.2). Classification (NCBI taxonomy): domain Eukaryota; kingdom Metazoa; phylum Mollusca; class Gastropoda; family Batillariidae; genus Batillaria; species Batillaria attramentaria. The sequence continues at coordinate 810,216 of JACVVK020000226.1, forward strand.
AAACTTTTGGCGTCAGCCTCTAGCACTGAGATCGTCTGAGGATGCTTGTTTATGTCCTGTGATTTCCCTATTGGCTTTGTGACTTCTCCGACTGAATTATTTTTCACATGAAATCTGGAAGATGTAGAGGGCTGATGAAATGTCGGAAGCAGTGACGATACTTGCAGATTTTGTCTGTGAACCAAACATTTGCCGTCAGCCTCACGCTGCTCGTCTGACAGATGATACTTCTTCATATCTTGTGATTTCCTTGTTGCTTTTGTGACTTCCGGGACTGAATTAATTTTGACACAAAATCTGGAAGATCTAGAGAGCTGATGAAACGTGGACTTAAAGTGCCTTGGATTGTACTTACGAAATTGCAAAATTGGAACTTTTTTGACCGGCGCTTCTCGCAGAAACGTGAAAAAATGTGTTTATCTAAAAGCTCTGTTATTCTTAATACTGAAGCTATAATAGTGCAATAGTTCATGTCATATGTGCAGTTGTCACAAGTGACAAAAATACCGGAATGATGAGTAATTTGAAGGAGTCTTTTCATAGATATTTGGCCTTATATGCAAACCACCCCTACCTCGGAAATATTTTTCTTACACAAAACCTGTCAGAGCTACAGAGCTGTGCTACGAAAACAGGCAGTATAATTGGATGATCTTCCCAATTTCAGAAAATGAAGCCATTTGAACATTTGTTTTCGAAAAAATTCGTAACATGACCGATTTTTTCAAATCGGCGATAACTGTTCTCAAAATGCGGCAGGATAAAAATCGTGAAAAATAGCTCTGGAGAATATGACTGCCCATTTTATCTCAAAGTAAAAAGCCATCCGGCGAGGTGGTTTAGCAGATAGCCATCATTACATCCGTCCACACACACACACACACACACACACACACACACACACACACACACACACACACACACACACACACACACACACACACGTCATTCCCGCCAAAAAGAACGCAGCAGCAAAGTGTGCACGTAAGGTGTCTATGACGCAGATTTCGTTACGTCACTGTGTGCGTGAAAGTAAGTATTGTGTGGAGAAACGTCACAGTCTTGTTTTGTATCACTGAAACTTGCTGCTGCGCGTAGCAAAATCTGCCCCGTGTCATAAAGTTGTTTCTCTATAGAGAAACAACTTTAAAAAGGTTATTTATCATGCCATATAGATCTATTTTATGAACTGATGCTTGTCTACTGTCTGCAATACTCTTCTACTGCACCCTCCTTCAAATAGTGGGAACACCTACATTTTTACTACCAATTTACAGTTACCAATGTTTTACCATGCATTCTGCGCTTCCCGGCGTTAACCAGGCCCTGGACCTACAGCACCTGCGGTGTCGGCCGTGTAATCATCCACATCATGAGACGTGTCATACCAAGGGAAGCACCCGAAAGGTCGCACCCGTGAAGTGGGTGAGCCTCGGCTGTGTGGCAATAGCCTCCCCACTGGGCCCATAGCACACCCGCTCAGGGCAGGAGCCGACCCAGGTTGGAAAAATCCCGCTTGCCTCGGCTGGGATCCGAACCCGAGTCTCCCGGTCCATGGTCCGAAGTACTGACCACTACACTCCGGGGGGCGGTGGTGATTGTTCATTTATTATTATCATTATTTGTTCATGTGCATTATTCTCATTTTCGGCCAAACGCCAGAAACTTGACACGAAAACTGTCCAAAGCAACAAACTAATCTCAGCTCACTCAGATAGAAAATGGCCGCCTCGTCTTTGTTCACCCCGCGTAGGGCAGTGACGTCACTTCCGTATCCTTGTTGCAGCATTTCCATTAGAGGGTGGAACCGGTACGATTTCTCAAACCGGTTTTTAACCGGTTTTTCCAATAGAAAACCGAGGTTTAAAACCGGTTAACCGCGGCTATGTATACATCATCTATTGTTTCTAACGTTTCCCCAAGAGATGGAAGGGGGGAAGGGAGGGGGGTCTCCTAGTACTCCGGCTTCCTGTACCCCTGCGTTGGAAATGTTCAGCCAACAAGGGTGGGTGGGTGGGTGTTTGGGAGTTTAACGTCCTTTTCCACCACATACGGATGATATCAAAAACGAGGCAACGATGAAAAAGCCAGCACAAATATTTGGCCCTAGCCGGGATTTGAACTCACGACACGAATGTTGGAAGTCCAACGCTCTACCATTCGGCTACCCCGGTTTCCCTGTTCAGCCAACAATAACAATAACAACAACATGATGATGATAAGGAGGGGGGGAGAGGAGGGGGTCTTGTAACGGGCTGAAAAACGACGAGTGATGTCCCTCAGAAAAACCGCGGTTTTCCGGTTTTTTAAGGCCAAACCGGTTTAGCGAACCGTGAGAAGGTCGGACCGATTTTAACCGGAAAACCGGTAAAACCGAACACCCTTAATTTCCATCGGTGGCTTTGGAACCACTCCATGTATCTGCTCCACAACCGGCCCGAATATTACCCCTCCACCTCTCTGTTATGAAATGAAATATTGCCAGAACGTTCCATGGTACCGGCTCTCAAAATTTTCACAGAGGGGCTGGCTCTGTGTGTGTGTGTGTGTGTGTGTGTGTGTGTGTGTGTGTGTGTGTGTGTGTGTGTGTGTGTGTGTGTGTGTGTGTGTTTGCGCTGAAAATTATCGGTCTCGGTTTGAGATCTAAATATCAGCGCTAAGCCTCACATTATGTTCGACTCTTCCATTTTACATCTATTCTGTGGAACCAGGAAAGTCATGCAAAAGAATTAAAAACTGTGTGCTGCACATGACGGTCCGCTGTCGCCCCAGTCTGAATGTAAATAAAATAAAATAAAAATCTGACTTAGAGATCACGACATACATGTACCACAAAACTGACGAGATGTTGGATCTAAAACACACAATATTATTCAACACGAAATCTAATCTATTCTAAGTCTTTTCTTTAATGTCCAGTATTTACGATTTTTATGCTCACAGGTCGTTCTGTTTTGGTGGTGTCTAGCTTTAGACACCTGCACAGTGACAGCATCTTAACGGCGGGCCCTCAGCCTAAAGAAGGGTACGCATTGACGCGGCTAATACAAGGACTGAGCGAGACGCTTGTCGGCACGGCCAACCGCTCAGTAGGAGAATGTGAATTCTCGACCAATCGCACAGAGTGTCCACAACATTTTATCGCATTAAGAGCTCTACTGATCATCAAGACAGTTAGTTAGTTAGTTAGTTAGTTAGTTAGTTAGTTAGTTAGTTAGTTAGTTAAGGTTTAACGCCGCGCAAGTAACAAAGACTATTTCGCGGTTGACCAAAGTTTTACTGATCATTAAGAATCTAATCATTGTTCATCTAATGAACAACAGCTTTCACACACACACACACACACACACACACACACACACACACACACACACACACACACACACACACACACACACACACACACACACACACACACGCACGCACGCACGCACAACCGCCACTACCGCTATAGCCAGGACGGGCTACTAGCACCACAACACGTCAATATATAACAAGATATGGGCTGTAGGAAAATGCAGATTTATTTACATACGCATAGTTGTACACTTCAGATCCTGTACAAAGTTTGACATCTCACCAGTAGACATCGGTGAAGTACGCACGCACGCACACACACACACACACACACACACACACACACACACACACACACACACACACACACACACACACACACACACACACACACACACACGTATGCATGCACGCACAGAGAGAGAGACAGAGAGACAGAGAGACAGACAGACAGACACACACAGACAGAGAAACAGACAGACAGACACAGAGAAAGTAAACAAGAAAAATTACAATTAAAAAGCTCTTGCGCTTAGTCTGGGCTCATCTGGAAGTCGGGAAAACATGGGGAAAATGCGCAAACAGCCTCAACTACAGAACTGGACAGCCGTATGGCCTATCTGAGACGTCTATCGATGATCCAAATTAAGTATCTGAAAGCACTGTACAAGCCAGCAACGTACACTCATACCCTAGAACCAGTATGGACTGACTCTTGTAATAACTGAACTTCCACGGTCCTAACTTTCTGACAACACTGTGCCTCCATACCTCAGATGCGTTCGGGCATGCGTTCTGAACAGCCGTGTAGAAGTTTCTGGCAATATATTTATAGACAATCACAGCATATTTGTAGCGCTTGTCGGACATTTTGACAGTACTGTACATCATAACAGAGACGCGCACCGATGGTCGGACGTTTTTGACAAAACTGTATAATCATAACTGCGATGGGTGGCGAAGGTCGACGTTTTTGACACTACTGTGTAATCATAACTGAGATGGGGTGGCGATGGTCAACGTTTTTGACAATACTGTACAATCTTAACTGGGACGGGTGGCGATGGTCGACGTTTCTGACAATACTGTACAATCATAACTGAGATGGGTTGCGATGGTCGACGTATTTGACAGTACTGTACAATCTTAACTGAGATGGGTGGGGATGGTGGACGTTTTTGACAGTACTGAACAAGCAAACCTGAGATGGGTACCGACGGTTGACGTTTTTGACAATACTGTACAATCTTAACTGAGATGGGTGGGGATGGTCGACGTTTTTGACAGTACTGAACAAGCAAAACTGAGATGGGTAGCGACGGTCTGACGTTTGTCACAATACTGAAAAACTATAACTGAGACTGGTGGCGATGGCCGACGTTTAGACAATACAGTACAATTATAACTGAGACTGGTAGAGATGGTTGACGTTTTTGACAGTACTGTACAATCATAACTGAGATGGGTAGGGATGGTCGGACGTTTTTGACAATCCTGTACAACCTTAACTGAGACTGGTGGGGATGGTCGACGTTTTTGACAGTACTGAACAAGCAAAACTGAGATGGGTACCGACGGTCGGACGTTTGTGATGAGACCGGGTATACTCGGCCCCTACCCATTGATATTTTCCCGGATTAGTTTCCCCCCTTTTTTTTTTTTTTCCTTTCTTTTATTTTCGTCCCGCCTTCCCTCTAGCTACCCTTGTCACCCCTTTACCCGCTAGCTATCAGCGCCTTTGACCAGGAACCATAACTTGAGGCTCCACAGCGATTGTCGTTCCTGATGATGTCTCACAGTAGCCGAAATTAGTTGTGTTTCTGCTCGGACTTTGAGGTTAAATATCTCGCCGTAGCATTAACCTATTGAGAATCTGATTAGTCTATTGGAATCAGCGAAGTTAGATCTGTTTAGATATGTTTAGTTTTGTGGCAGATGTTTGGTTTGGAACGGTGTAATTGGCGATTTTGTGGTTTATCACCGTCAAAACCGTGTCTGGTAGAGCTGTTTATACGTCCACAGTAAAATAACCCTAGCCCCGATTTAGTCCCAACCTATATCCCTTAAAAGCCCTTTCCCTGAAGTTTCTTCTGGTTCGAACCCGATCGGCCTAGGCCTAGTAGATCGGCTGCAATCTGTGATCAACCGGCCCCGAAGAAACACAAATCCACCCTCTTTCCCCCGTCGCCCCAGGCCTTCCCGAGGGCCAGGGGTAGCCGCTCCCTTTGCGGCCCGGGCCCCGCCTATATAAGCAGATTAGTCCCCTGGCCATGCGTCTTTCAGTTCGAGTGCACGTGGCCAGGGAGGACGTCGCCAGTTTAGTTGCTGTTTGTCGCCAGTTTAGTTTCTGTTATCGTTATCGGTCTTTGTCGAGCCACACTCGTAGGAGAGACACGTTTTTCCGATTTCTGCCATCACACGCTCTCACTCTGTAAGTATACTTGTATTTTTGCTTTATATGTATTTGATGTGCATTGATGATTTGGATAACCATGTTTTGCTGGTTTTGCCCATCACAGTTTTGTAATATTCTTTTAGTTGTACTTCTTATGGTAATTCATTGCATAGCAGACAGACCGCTGCACGTTTTCATTTTGTCATTTTAGTATCTTGGCCCATGGCCACATACCGTGAATCTGCCATTATGGTATTTTTAACTGTTCAGAGTGATTTTGAAAGTGTTCCATCGTTGATCGTGGTAATTGCTGTTTGTCGGTATGATCTATTTTATTGATTTTATATCATGTGTAAAATGTTATTGTTCCTTGTGGTGGATCCTCGACTAGCACACGAACGTATTTTTATTCATTGCTACATTTCCTTTGTTTGACTAGGCCGTAATGTCCCCCTTTTTCTCCCCACGTGGCCGTGCCTTTGTTTCCCCTTTCCGGTCCATTGTGTAGCCGCGTGACGTCACATGGCGTCACCGGATGCACGTTACATAATCCACCCGCCATCTTGGTCCATCCGCCCCTTTGTTCACCCTTTTGAGTGACGTGGTGTCCGGTTAATCGTTTGTATTCTGCCGGCACTCTAACTGTAATTTGACTGAATTGTCATACCCCTTTATCCCTTGATCATGAGCAGATGTTTTTAGTCGGCCATTTAGTCTCTTGAATGAAACAGTTAATAGACAGCTCTCTCTCTCTCTCTCTCTCTCTTATATGTCGTGTGCTGCCTTAGTTATATAGTTATATCTGCTTTTATGTCATGGTCGGTCAGTCATTCGCTGATTGAGTTTTATGATGTTGTTACTTATTATTTTTGTTTTGTCTTTTCAGGCACTGTTTTTCCATGAGGTTTTTCCTTTGGATTTTTCTTTTAGGTTTTCCTTTAGGTTTCTTTGTTTTTGTTTGTTTTCCTGAGTGTCACAATAAACCAACACAAGTCAAAGCGACCTCTGCGTTGCGTCCCTTGCCTGCACACGGTTACATCTTTTTGGCGCTGCGGGAGCAGGATCAACAAGGGAGTTGACATCAGGAAAACAGTGCAGGAGTGCCAAACTGACTGACCATGGCCACCAACCCCGTCTTCGTCAACCCAGACCCACTGCCACGGTTCGATGGGGAGGGAGGCAGCTGTGCCGCTGAAGCGTTTGTTGAGGAGGCACTTCGACGGCTTAAGCACTACAAGTTGGCTGATGGAGCAGGGGCCGAATATGTGCTCAGCGCACTAACCGGGTGCGCGAGAGCCGAAATCCTCAGCCGACCTGCCGACGACAGGACAACAGGAGCCGCCATCCTCGACCTTATTCAGGGGGAGTTTGGCGACAAACGAGACCTGGCCACCCTTCTGTCCACGTTCCACGGCCGGAGACAGGGCGTGGCGGAGGGCGTCTATCAATACGCCCATGCCCTGTCAGCAGCAGCGACGCGAGCCAACAAGAAGCAGGCCGGATCCATCAATGACGGCTTGCTGCGGGACCGTTTCATTGATGGGCTGCATCCCCCAGAGCTCCGCCGCGACCTGAAGCGCTTTGTCCGCGGCAACTCCACTGTCACCTTCCTGGACGCCAAGGCCGAGGCCTTGAGATGGATGCGTGACGACGCCGACGCTGAGGTTACGGTCCAGCGCATCCTCACCACCACGACCGAGTCCGCAGAAGTTGAGGAAATGCGCAGACAGATGGCCGCTCTGACTGCCCAAACAGCCGAGCTCCAGGCACAGCTGAGTGCCAGCCAGCAACAACAGAGGCCAGCAAAACACCAGTCCTCCAACACGCTCCGATGCTGGTGGTGCCAACAACCTGGCCATCGTGAGGCAGAGTGCCCGGCGAAACGCCAGTACAACCGGCGGCGCCAGCACCAGAAGCCACGCCAGCCAAGGCAGTACCCTCAGCAGCCGCAGCAGTATGCCCCGCAGTACGTGCCACAGCCCCCAGCATTCCAGCAGCCTCCAGTGTTCCCACAGCCGGCAGCTTTCCCCCAGCCACAGCAGAGCCACCAGGGAAACTAGTGGCCCCCGTTGTCACTAGTCAGGCAACGGGGGGTGACGGTTTCCAGTTCCCAGGACTGGTGGGACAGTGCCCCACCGTGACTGTCTCTTTGCAGGGAGTTTCCACATGTGCCCTGATAGACACTGGAAGTCAGGTGACGACAGTGACTGAGAATTTTTACTGTCAGTATTTGAAAGACAGTAGTAGTATCCAGCCTGCCCAGTTCCTCACGTTGAGGGCTGCCAACGGACTTGAGGTTCCATATGTTGGAATTGTTGTTGTGGACCTCGTCGCGTTTGGACAAACTCTTGAGGCTGTACCAGTGTTAGTCACCAAAGACTGTGGAAACCCGGAGAAACTGCGAGTACCTGTGCTGCTAGGAATGAACGTCCTACAACAGATTACCGGGGGCCTTGCATCGTCCGACTTCCCACCTGTGCTGCAGCCGCTAATGCAGGAAGTCAAGCTGGAGACCAGGAGTATTCGAGGAGTTGCCAGAGTGGCAGGAGGATGCTGTATTCCTGCGTACTCCGCTGCCACCATCAAGATCACCTCCACCCAGAAGTCCTGTGATCCCCTCCTTGCATCTCCTCTGGCCCAGCCCCTGCCGCAAGGTCTGCTGCTCATCCCAACCCTAGTCTCGGACCAACCCTCACAGCGGTACGTGCGCCTCGTCAACATCACCAGTGAGGATTGCATCCTTCCGGCACGTACCCCTGTCGCCCAACTCCACGCCGCCTCCTGTTTCGAAGGGCAAGACATCCAGGTGCGCGCGAACTGCAGTCAGCTGACTGTGGACATTGAGCGTGTCTCCACAGACCCTGCTGCACCTGGTACTGTCCCTTGCCCAGACTTCGATGGCGACGATGAGGACCGACAACAACTCCAGCAGCTGTTGGACCGATATGCACATGTCTTCGCCCAGGATGATACCTTGGGGTACACCGACATTGTGCAGCATCGGATCCCGACAACGGATAACGTCCCCGTCAGCCAGCCGTACCGTTCCATCCCACCTACACAGTTACAGGAGGTGAAGGAGCATCTACAAGGCCTGCTCCAGTCCGGTGCCATTGTCCCCAGCCACAGTCCCTACGCTGCGCCGGTGGTGCTGGTACGCAAGAAAGATGGCAGTCTGCGTCTCTGTGTTGATTACCGGAGACTCAACATGAAGACTGTCAGAGATGCGTACCCACTGCCGCGCATCCAGGAATCCTTTGACTCACTGGTTGGGGCCCAGTATTTCTCAACGCTGGACCTGGCCAGTGGGTACCACCAGATCGCCATGGCACCCGACGACCAGCACAAGACGGCCTTCACCACACCGTTCGGGCTATTTGAATACACGCGGATGCCCTTCGGTCTGACGTCAGCACCAGCGACATTCCAGCGCCTTATGCAGGCAACAATGTCGGACTTTCTCTTCCAGTTCCTGCTCGTCTACCTTGACGACCTCCTGATCTTCTCCCGCACCTTCAAGGAACACCTGCAACATCTTGAGCGACTTCTCCAGCGTATCGCCGAGACTGGTCTGAAGCTGAAGATGGAGAAGTGCCAGTTTCTGCGGCGGCAGGTGACCTACCTTGGCCATACCATCTCGGCCAAGGGGGTAAGGTGCGAGGAAGAGAAGGTAGCAGCAGTCCGGAACTGGAAGGTGCCAACTACAACCACAGAAGTCCGGCAGTTCCTCGGTTTTGCCAGCTATTACAGGCGCTTCATTGCGAAGTTCCAGCTGCAGGACCCCTGCATGATCTGGTGGCTGAAGCAAGCAAGGGCGCCAAGAAGACAACCATCCCCGTCACCAGTCTGTGGAACTCCACGCATCAGACTGCGTTTGACGGACTCAAAGCTGCCCTGACCACCGCTCCAGTGTTGGCCTATGCCGACTTCTCTAAGCCGTTCCTGGTGGAGACCGATGCCAGCCACGATGGCCTCAGTGCGGTGCTGTCCCAGGTACAGGATGGCAAGACCCGGGTCATCGCATACGCCAGCCGCCGGCTCCGACCGACAGAGCGGAACGAGGTGCTGTACTCTAGCATGAAGTTGGAATTTCTGGCAATGAAATGGGCCATCACGGAGAAGTTTCGTCACTACCTGATAGGGGCGAAGTTCTCCGTGATCACGGATAACAACCCGCTCACCCATTTCAAGACCGCGAAGCTTGGTGCCTTGGAGCAGAGATGGGCCGCCCAACTTGCACAATTCGACTTTGACGTGCAATACCGCCCTGGTAAAGTCAACCCAGCCGACGCCCTCTCCAGACTGCCGTACCCCACTACGTCCGAGCCAGAGTCAACAGCCATTCCACCCGAGGTTGTGGGAGCCCGAGAGGACCTTGCTGTGCAGCATCTGTCTGTCTCTTCAACCACCTGCGACAGACTGGCTGCTAACCCCACTGCTGACATCGCTCCACCTGCACGTCTTCAGGACCCTGTTGTGCAAGCCGACAAAGTGGCTGACCCTGCTGCAGCCACCACTGAGGTGTTCCCTCACCTGTCTCCCGCTCAGCTGCAGCGACTCCAACAAGAGGACGCCGACATTGGCACGGTACTGGCCTCCATGCCTAACAAGTTGCAGTCCCCAAAAGAGGCCAGTCTGCGAGCATTGGTCCGCCAGCATCCACGGCTGACCATGCAGAATGGCTTGCTGTACCGGCGGGTTACACTGCCACAACAGGATACTGTCCTCCAGTTGGTCCTCCCCAGTTCGCTCCGCCCAGATGTCATCCAGGCCCTGCATGACCGCATGGGTCACCAAGGCGTCGAGAGGACCCTGGAACTCCTACGTTCCCGTGTTTACTGGCCTGGGATGCATGCTGACGTGAAGGACTACGTCGCCGCCTGCGAGAGATGTGCCATGGGACGTCACCAACGCCTGAACCTGCCTTCTGGTCACCTTCTGGCAAGTAGGCCCCTGGAAATCCTGGCCATGGACTTCACGAAATTCGAGTTGTCCAGTGATGGCCGGGAGAATGTGCTGGTGATTACTGATGTTTTCACCAAGTACGCCCAGGCGTTCCCTACCAGAAACCAGGAAGCCTCAACTGTTGCCAAGATCCTGGTGGAACAGTGGTTCCAGAGATATGGTGTCCCCCAACGCATCCACAGCGACCAAGGCCGCAACTTCGAGTCTCAGGTAGTCCAGCAACTGTGCCAGCTGTACAACATCAAGAAGACGCGGACCACGCCATACCACCCGCAGGGGAATGGGCAGTGCGAGCGGTTTAACCGCACGCTTCACGACCTGCTCAGGACCCTGCCGGCGGAACAGAAGACCACCTGGCCGCGTCATCTCCCAGAGCTGGTGCAGGCGTATAATGTGACGCCGCACGCCTCCACTGGCTTCAGTCCTCATTTCCTGCTCTTTGGGCAGGAACCCCGCCTTCCAGTGGACGACCTTCTCGGACTGCCGTCCAACACCAGTGCTGTCGGACCCCGGGACTACGTCAGGCAACACCAACATCGCCTGAACCAAGCCCATGCCAGAGCCAACGACAACCTGCAGAAAGCAGCCGCAGACCGGGCTCGTCAAACTGACAAGGGCTCAGCTGATCATCCCCTGCATCTGGGTGATTTTGTGTACCTGAGGAACAGAGTCCTTGGCCGCAACAAATTCCAAGACAGATGGCGACCACAACTCTACGTTGTCACCCGGCGTCCTTATGAGGATAGCCAGGTGTATGCAGTCAAGCCTGTTGCTGGTGGGCTAGAGAAAGTGGTGCACCGTGCAGACCTGCAAGCTACATCTGCACCACTGATCCAGCAACCTGAAGAGCCTGCCATACCAGAGGCTCCCCCAGAGCCAGTGCAACCTGAGGCTCCCCGCACCGGGTTCCTCATCTACTTCCCAGAACCCGCGCCTGCCCAGCCTGATGTGGTGCCTCCTGTGCCTGCAGTCCCAGACCCGCCTGTTGTTCAGCAACCTGTCGCTGACCCCGCTCCAGTACCAGTCATGGCGGATGAGCCTGTAGCAGCCCCTGCTACACCCCCAGCACGCCCACAGCGTTCCACTATCCCAGTGCGTGCCCCAGTACGGCGTTCTGCCAGGTTACAGCAGAAGAAGTGACAGTCACGATGCCAAGTTTGACACTCCCTATGTATTTTCAGTTATGCTGACTGCGATACTGCCAACCCCAGTAGGGTGATTTTTGACAGTCTATATCCCTTTGTGCTTTTGCGTTAGCCTTATGTGCTTTGATGTTAGCCTGTCTTTTGTGCTATGTTAGTCTTATATGTGTTTTAGTTTGAGTGTGCGTGTTCTTTCTGAACAGTGACGTGGCATGCAAGTGGCAGTAACAAGTGTGGTCTCTAAGGATTTTGTTTTCGAGAACTGCTCAACGAAACTGTGTATGAATCTTCCAGAACTGTGGTTATTTGTTACTGTTCGTCAACCCTCCGGACATCTGTGTTGGTGATAGTTTGATTATTGGGCTTTCAGCCTGAACTCTGCCGTGAACCGTGCTTGAATTTCAACCCAAGGACCGTCTTTCAGCTTTTGTGCAAGTCCAAACTGATGGACAGATTCCTGACCTTTGATTTATTGATGATTTTAGTTTTCTTGTATTGTTGTGTACTTAGTCTTGATGCTGATACTGTGGGTACTTCCCTTTTATTTTATGTGTTTCTGACATAGTTAAGTTAACTTACAGGTATGTTTGACTTTAATGATCGCTTCCTGTCAGGTTACCCTTTGCAATGCAAACCTGTGTCCAGAAATATTTTATCTTGGAGGTTAGCTAGGCCCTCACTAATATGTTGGCCACGGAGGGAAAGGAATTGTTCGTTGTGTGTGTACGATTGTGATTATGCTTTTGGTGGCCACCAAGCATTTTTGCGAGGATATTGTTTTTGGTCTAACCAGCGAGGACGCTGGTTGAGGTTCAGTTGGGGGGGATGAGACCGGGTATACTCGGCCCCTACCCATTGATATTTTCCCGGATTAGTTTCCCCCTTTTTTTTTTTTTTCCTTTCTTTTATTTTCGTCCCGCCTTCCCTCTAGCTACCCTTGTCACCCCTTTACCCGCTAGCTATCAGCGCCTTTGACCAGGAACCATAACTTGAGGCTCCACAGCGATTGTCGTTCCTGATGATGTCTCACAGTAGCCGAAATTAGTTGTGTTTCTGCTCGGACTTTGAGGTTAAATATCTCGCCGTAGCATTAACCTATTGAGAATCTGATTAGTCTATTGGAATCAGCGAAGTTAGATCTGTTTAGATATGTTTAGTTTTGTGGCAGATGTTTGGTTTGGAACGGTGTAATTGGCGATTTTGTGGTTTATCACCGTCAAAACCGTGTCTGGTAGAGCTGTTTATACGTCCACAGTAAAATAACCCTAGCCCCGATTTAGTCCCAACCTATATCCCTTAAAAGCCCTTTCCCTGAAGTTTCTTCTGGTTCGAACCCGATCGGCCTAGGCCTAGTAGATCGGCTGCAATCTGTGATCAACCGGCCCCGAAGAAACACAAATCCACCCTCTTTCCCCCGTCGCCCCAGGCCTTCCCGAGGGCCAGGGGTAGCCGCTCCCTTTGCGGCCCGGGCCCCGCCTATATAAGCAGATTAGTCCCCTGGCCATGCGTCTTTCAGTTCGAGTGCACGTGGCCAGGGAGGACGTCGCCAGTTTAGTTGCTGTTTGTCGCCAGTTTAGTTTCTGTTATCGTTATCGGTCTTTGTCGAGCCACACTCGTAGGAGAGACACGTTTTTCCGATTTCTGCCATCACACGCTCTCACTCTGTAAGTATACTTGTATTTTTGCTTTATATGTATTTGATGTGCATTGATGATTTGGATAACCATGTTTTGCTGGTTTTGCCCATCACAGTTTTGTAATATTCTTTTAGTTGTACTTCTTATGGTAATTCATTGCATAGCAGACAGACCGCTGCACGTTTTCATTTTGTCATTTTAGTATCTTGGCCCATGGCCACATACCGTGAATCTGCCATTATGGTATTTTTAACTGTTCAGAGTGATTTTGAAAGTGTTCCATCGTTGATCGTGGTAATTGCTGTTTGTCGGTATGATCTATTTTATTGATTTTATATCATGTGTAAAATGTTATTGTTCCTTGTGGTGGATCCTCGACTAGCACACGAACGTATTTTTATTCATTGCTACATTTCCTTTGTTTGACTAGGCCGTAATGTCCCCCTTTTTCTCCCCACGTGGCCGTGCCTTTGTTTCCCCTTTCCGGTCCATTGTGTAGCCGCGTGACGTCACATGGCGTCACCGGATGCACGTTACATAATCCACCCGCCATCTTGGTCCATCCGCCCCTTTGTTCACCCTTTTGAGTGACGTGGTGTCCGGTTAATCGTTTGTATTCTGCCGGCACTCTAACTGTAATTTGACTGAATTGTCATACCCCTTTATCCCTTGATCATGAGCAGATGTTTTTAGTCGGCCATTTAGTCTCTTGAATGAAACAGTTAATAGACAGCTCTCTCTCTCTCTCTCTCTCTCTTATATGTCGTGTGCTGCCTTAGTTATATAGTTATATCTGCTTTTATGTCATGGTCGGTCAGTCATTCGCTGATTGAGTTTTATGATGTTGTTACTTATTATTTTTGTTTTGTCTTTTCAGGCACTGTTTTTCCATGAGGTTTTTCCTTTGGATTTTTCTTTTAGGTTTTCCTTTAGGTTTCTTTGTTTTTGTTTGTTTTCCTGAGTGTCACAATAAACCAACACAAGTCAAAGCGACCTCTGCGTTGCGTCCCTTGCCTGCACACGGTTACATCTTTTTGGCGCTGCGGGAGCAGGATCAACAAGGGAGTTGACATCAGGAAAACAGTGCAGGAGTGCCAAACTGACTGACCATGGCCACCAACCCCGTCTTCGTCAACCCAGACCCACTGCCACGGTTCGATGGGGAGGGAGGCAGCTGTGCCGCTGAAGCGTTTGTTGAGGAGGCACTTCGACGGCTTAAGCACTACAAGTTGGCTGATGGAGCAGGGGCCGAATATGTGCTCAGCGCACTAACCGGGTGCGCGAGAGCCGAAATCCTCAGCCGACCTGCCGACGACAGGACAACAGGAGCCGCCATCCTCGACCTTATTCAGGGGGAGTTTGGCGACAAACGAGACCTGGCCACCCTTCTGTCCACGTTCCACGGCCGGAGACAGGGCGTGGCGGAGGGCGTCTATCAATACGCCCATGCCCTGTCAGCAGCAGCGACGCGAGCCAACAAGAAGCAGGCCGGATCCATCAATGACGGCTTGCTGCGGGACCGTTTCATTGATGGGCTGCATCCCCCAGAGCTCCGCCGCGACCTGAAGCGCTTTGTCCGCGGCAACTCCACTGTCACCTTCCTGGACGCCAAGGCCGAGGCCTTGAGATGGATGCGTGACGACGCCGACGCTGAGGTTACGGTCCAGCGCATCCTCACCACCACGACCGAGTCCGCAGAAGTTGAGGAAATGCGCAGACAGATGGCCGCTCTGACTGCCCAAACAGCCGAGCTCCAGGCACAGCTGAGTGCCAGCCAGCAACAACAGAGGCCAGCAAAACACCAGTCCTCCAACACGCTCCGATGCTGGTGGTGCCAACAACCTGGCCATCGTGAGGCAGAGTGCCCGGCGAAACGCCAGTACAACCGGCGGCGCCAGCACCAGAAGCCACGCCAGCCAAGGCAGTACCCTCAGCAGCCGCAGCAGTATGCCCCGCAGTACGTGCCACAGCCCCCAGCATTCCAGCAGCCTCCAGTGTTCCCACAGCCGGCAGCTTTCCCCCAGCCACAGCAGAGCCACCAGGGAAACTAGTGGCCCCCGTTGTCACTAGTCAGGCAACGGGGGGTGACGGTTTCCAGTTCCCAGGACTGGTGGGACAGTGCCCCACCGTGACTGTCTCTTTGCAGGGAGTTTCCACATGTGCCCTGATAGACACTGGAAGTCAGGTGACGACAGTGACTGAGAATTTTTACTGTCAGTATTTGAAAGACAGTAGTAGTATCCAGCCTGCCCAGTTCCTCACGTTGAGGGCTGCCAACGGACTTGAGGTTCCATATGTTGGAATTGTTGTTGTGGACCTCGTCGCGTTTGGACAAACTCTTGAGGCTGTACCAGTGTTAGTCACCAAAGACTGTGGAAACCCGGAGAAACTGCGAGTACCTGTGCTGCTAGGAATGAACGTCCTACAACAGATTACCGGGGGCCTTGCATCGTCCGACTTCCCACCTGTGCTGCAGCCGCTAATGCAGGAAGTCAAGCTGGAGACCAGGAGTATTCGAGGAGTTGCCAGAGTGGCAGGAGGATGCTGTATTCCTGCGTACTCCGCTGCCACCATCAAGATCACCTCCACCCAGAAGTCCTGTGATCCCCTCCTTGCATCTCCTCTGGCCCAGCCCCTGCCGCAAGGTCTGCTGCTCATCCCAACCCTAGTCTCGGACCAACCCTCACAGCGGTACGTGCGCCTCGTCAACATCACCAGTGAGGATTGCATCCTTCCGGCACGTACCCCTGTCGCCCAACTCCACGCCGCCTCCTGTTTCGAAGGGCAAGACATCCAGGTGCGCGCGAACTGCAGTCAGCTGACTGTGGACATTGAGCGTGTCTCCACAGACCCTGCTGCACCTGGTACTGTCCCTTGCCCAGACTTCGATGGCGACGATGAGGACCGACAACAACTCCAGCAGCTGTTGGACCGATATGCACATGTCTTCGCCCAGGATGATACCTTGGGGTACACCGACATTGTGCAGCATCGGATCCCGACAACGGATAACGTCCCCGTCAGCCAGCCGTACCGTTCCATCCCACCTACACAGTTACAGGAGGTGAAGGAGCATCTACAAGGCCTGCTCCAGTCCGGTGCCATTGTCCCCAGCCACAGTCCCTACGCTGCGCCGGTGGTGCTGGTACGCAAGAAAGATGGCAGTCTGCGTCTCTGTGTTGATTACCGGAGACTCAACATGAAGACTGTCAGAGATGCGTACCCACTGCCGCGCATCCAGGAATCCTTTGACTCACTGGTTGGGGCCCAGTATTTCTCAACGCTGGACCTGGCCAGTGGGTACCACCAGATCGCCATGGCACCCGACGACCAGCACAAGACGGCCTTCACCACACCGTTCGGGCTATTTGAATACACGCGGATGCCCTTCGGTCTGACGTCAGCACCAGCGACATTCCAGCGCCTTATGCAGGCAACAATGTCGGACTTTCTCTTCCAGTTCCTGCTCGTCTACCTTGACGACCTCCTGATCTTCTCCCGCACCTTCAAGGAACACCTGCAACATCTTGAGCGACTTCTCCAGCGTATCGCCGAGACTGGTCTGAAGCTGAAGATGGAGAAGTGCCAGTTTCTGCGGCGGCAGGTGACCTACCTTGGCCATACCATCTCGGCCAAGGGGGTAAGGTGCGAGGAAGAGAAGGTAGCAGCAGTCCGGAACTGGAAGGTGCCAACTACAACCACAGAAGTCCGGCAGTTCCTCGGTTTTGCCAGCTATTACAGGCGCTTCATTGCGAAGTTCGCCAACCCTGCATGATCTGGTGGCTGAAGCAAGCAAGGGCGCCAAGAAGACAACCATCCCCGTCACCAGTCTGTGGAACTCCACGCATCAGACTGCGTTTGACGGACTCAAAGCTGCCCTGACCACCGCTCCAGTGTTGGCCTATGCCGACTTCTCTAAGCCGTTCCTGGTGGAGACCGATGCCAGCCACGATGGCCTCAGTGCGGTGCTGTCCCAGGTACAGGATGGCAAGACCCGGGTCATCGCATACGCCAGCCGCCGGCTCCGACCGACAGAGCGGAACGAGGTGCTGTACTCTAGCATGAAGTTGGAATTTCTGGCAATGAAATGGGCCATCACGGAGAAGTTTCGTCATTACCTGATAGGGGCGAAGTTCTCCGTGATCACGGATAACAACCCGCTCACCCATTTCAAGACCGCGAAGCTTGGTGCCTTGGAGCAGAGATGGGCCGCCCAACTTGCACAATTCGACTTTGACGTGCAATACCGCCCTGGTAAAGTCAACCCAGCCGACGCCCTCTCCAGACTGCCGTACCCCACTACGTCCGAGCCAGAGTCAACAGCCATTCCACCCGAGGTTGTGGGAGCCCGAGAGGACCTTGCTGTGCAGCATCTGTCTGTCTCTTCAACCACCTGCGACAGACTGGCTGCTAACCCCACTGCTGACATCGCTCCACCTGCACGTCTTCAGGACCCTGTTGTGCAAGCCGACAAAGTGGCTGACCCTGCTGCAGCCACCACTGAGGTGTTCCCTCACCTGTCTCCCGCTCAGCTGCAGCGACTCCAACAAGAGGACGCCGACATTGGCACGGTACTGGCCTCCATGCCTAACAAGTTGCAGTCCCCAAAAGAGGCCAGTCTGCGAGCATTGGTCCGCCAGCATCCACGGCTGACCATGCAGAATGGCTTGCTGTACCGGCGGGTTACACTGCCACAACAGGATACTGTCCTCCAGTTGGTCCTCCCCAGTTCGCTCCGCCCAGATGTCATCCAGGCCCTGCATGACCGCATGGGTCACCAAGGCGTCGAGAGGACCCTGGAACTCCTACGTTCCCGTGTTTACTGGCCTGGGATGCATGCTGACGTGAAGGACTACGTCGCCGCCTGCGAGAGATGTGCCATGGGACGTCACCAACGCCTGAACCTGCCTTCTGGTCACCTTCTGGCAAGTAGGCCCCTGGAAATCCTGGCCATGGACTTCACGAAATTCGAGTTGTCCAGTGATGGCCGGGAGAATGTGCTGGTGATTACTGATGTTTTCACCAAGTACGCCCAGGCGTTCCCTACCAGAAACCAGGAAGCCTCAACTGTTGCCAAGATCCTGGTGGAACAGTGGTTCCAGAGATATGGTGTCCCCCAACGCATCCACAGCGACCAAGGCCGCAACTTCGAGTCTCAGGTAGTCCAGCAACTGTGCCAGCTGTACAACATCAAGAAGACGCGGACCACGCCATACCACCCGCAGGGGAATGGGCAGTGCGAGCGGTTTAACCGCACGCTTCACGACCTGCTCAGGACCCTGCCGGCGGAACAGAAGACCACCTGGCCGCGTCATCTCCCAGAGCTGGTGCAGGCGTATAATGTGACGCCGCACGCCTCCACTGGCTTCAGTCCTCATTTCCTGCTCTTTGGGCAGGAACCCCGCCTTCCAGTGGACGACCTTCTCGGACTGCCGTCCAACACCAGTGCTGTCGGACCCCGGGACTACGTCAGGCAACACCAACATCGCCTGAACCAAGCCCATGCCAGAGCCAACGACAACCTGCAGAAAGCAGCCGCAGACCGGGCTCGTCAAACTGACAAGGGCTCAGCTGATCATCCCCTGCATCTGGGTGATTTTGTGTACCTGAGGAACAGAGTCCTTGGCCGCAACAAATTCCAAGACAGATGGCGACCACAACTCTACGTTGTCACCCGGCGTCCTTATGAGGATAGCCAGGTGTATGCAGTCAAGCCTGTTGCTGGTGGGCTAGAGAAAGTGGTGCACCGTGCAGACCTGCAAGCTACATCTGCACCACTGATCCAGCAACCTGAAGAGCCTGCCATACCAGAGGCTCCCCCAGAGCCAGTGCAACCTGAGGCTCCCCGCACCGGGTTCCTCATCTACTTCCCAGAACCCGCGCCTGCCCAGCCTGATGTGGTGCCTCCTGTGCCTGCAGTCCCAGACCCGCCTGTTGTTCAGCAACCTGTCGCTGACCCCGCTCCAGTACCAGTCATGGCGGATGAGCCTGTAGCAGCCCCTGCTACACCCCCAGCACGCCCACAGCGTTCCACTATCCCAGTGCGTGCCCCAGTACGGCGTTCTGCCAGGTTACAGCAGAAGAAGTGACAGTCACGATGCCAAGTTTGACACTCCCTATGTATTTTCAGTTATGCTGACTGCGATACTGCCAACCCCAGTAGGGTGATTTTTGACAGTCTATATCCCTTTGTGCTTTTGCGTTAGCCTTATGTGCTTTGATGTTAGCCTGTCTTTTGTGCTATGTTAGTCTTATATGTGTTTTAGTTTGAGTGTGCGTGTTCTTTCTGAACAGTGACGTGGCATGCAAGTGGCAGTAACAAGTGTGGTCTCTAAGGATTTTGTTTTCGAGAACTGCTCAACGAAACTGTGTATGAATCTTCCAGAACTGTGGTTATTTGTTACTGTTCGTCAACCCTCCGGACATCTGTGTTGGTGATAGTTTGATTATTGGGCTTTCAGCCTGAACTCTGCCGTGAACCGTGCTTGAATTTCAACCCAAGGACCGTCTTTCAGCTTTTGTGCAAGTCCAAACTGATGGACAGATTCCTGACCTTTGATTTATTGATGATTTTAGTTTTCTTGTATTGTTGTGTACTTAGTCTTGATGCTGATACTGTGGGTACTTCCCTTTTATTTTATGTGTTTCTGACATAGTTAAGTTAACTTACAGGTATGTTTGACTTTAATGATCGCTTCCTGTCAGGTTACCCTTTGCAATGCAAACCTGTGTCCAGAAATATTTTATCTTGGAGGTTAGCTAGGCCCTCACTAATATGTTGGCCACGGAGGGAAAGGAATTGTTCGTTGTGTGTGTACGATTGTGATTATGCTTTTGGTGGCCACCAAGCATTTTTGCGAGGATATTGTTTTTGGTCTAACCAGCGAGGACGCTGGTTGAGGTTCAGTTGGGGGGGATGAGACCGGGTATACTCGGCCCCTACCCATTGATATTTTCCCGGATTAGTTTCCCCCTTTTTTTTTTTTTTTCCTTTCTTTTATTTTCGTCCCGCCTTCCCTCTAGCTACCCTTGTCACCCCTTTACCCGCTAGCTATCAGCGCCTTTGACCAGGAACCATAACTTGAGGCTCCACAGCGATTGTCGTTCCTGATGATGTCTCACAGTAGCCGAAATTAGTTGTGTTTCTGCTCGGACTTTGAGGTTAAATATCTCGCCGTAGCATTAACCTATTGAGAATCTGATTAGTCTATTGGAATCAGCGAAGTTAGATCTGTTTAGATATGTTTAGTTTTGTGGCAGATGTTTGGTTTGGAACGGTGTAATTGGCGATTTTGTGGTTTATCACCGTCAAAACCGTGTCTGGTAGAGCTGTTTATACGTCCACAGTAAAATAACCCTAGCCCCGATTTAGTCCCAACCTATATCCCTTAAAAGCCCTTTCCCTGAAGTTTCTTCTGGTTCGAACCCGATCGGCCTAGGCCTAGTAGATCGGCTGCAATCTGTGATCAACCGGCCCCGAAGAAACACAAATCCACCCTCTTTCCCCCGTCGCCCCAGGCCTTCCCGAGGGCCAGGGGTAGCCGCTCCCTTTGCGGCCCGGGCCCCGCCTATATAAGCAGATTAGTCCCCTGGCCATGCGTCTTTCAGTTCGAGTGCACGTGGCCAGGGAGGACGTCGCCAGTTTAGTTGCTGTTTGTCGCCAGTTTAGTTTCTGTTATCGTTATCGGTCTTTGTCGAGCCACACTCGTAGGAGAGACACGTTTTTCCGATTTCTGCCATCACACGCTCTCACTCTGTAAGTATACTTGTATTTTTGCTTTATATGTATTTGATGTGCATTGATGATTTGGATAACCATGTTTTGCTGGTTTTGCCCATCACAGTTTTGTAATATTCTTTTAGTTGTACTTCTTATGGTAATTCATTGCATAGCAGACAGACCGCTGCACGTTTTCATTTTGTCATTTTAGTATCTTGGCCCATGGCCACATACCGTGAATCTGCCATTATGGTATTTTTAACTGTTCAGAGTGATTTTGAAAGTGTTCCATCGTTGATCGTGGTAATTGCTGTTTGTCGGTATGATCTATTTTATTGATTTTATATCATGTGTAAAATGTTATTGTTCCTTGTGGTGGATCCTCGACTAGCACACGAACGTATTTTTATTCATTGCTACATTTCCTTTGTTTGACTAGGCCGTAATGTCCCCCTTTTTCTCCCCACGTGGCCGTGCCTTTGTTTCCCCTTTCCGGTCCATTGTGTAGCCGCGTGACGTCACATGGCGTCACCGGATGCACGTTACATAATCCACCCGCCATCTTGGTCCATCCGCCCCTTTGTTCACCCTTTTGAGTGACGTGGTGTCCGGTTAATCGTTTGTATTCTGCCGGCACTCTAACTGTAATTTGACTGAATTGTCATACCCCTTTATCCCTTGATCATGAGCAGATGTTTTTAGTCGGCCATTTAGTCTCTTGAATGAAACAGTTAATAGACAGCTCTCTCTCTCTCTCTCTCTCTCTTATATGTCGTGTGCTGCCTTAGTTATATAGTTATATCTGCTTTTATGTCATGGTCGGTCAGTCATTCGCTGATTGAGTTTTATGATGTTGTTACTTATTATTTTTGTTTTGTCTTTTCAGGCACTGTTTTTCCATGAGGTTTTTCCTTTGGATTTTTCTT
Organism: Batillaria attramentaria; assembly: GCA_018292915.2. Lineage (NCBI taxonomy): Eukaryota > Metazoa > Mollusca > Gastropoda > Batillariidae > Batillaria > Batillaria attramentaria. Next base: position 832,298 of record JACVVK020000226.1, read on the forward strand.
TTAGGTTTTCCTTTAGGTTTCTTTGTTTTTGTTTGTTTTCCTGAGTGTCACAATAAACCAACACAAGTCAAAGCGACCTCTGCGTTGCGTCCCTTGCCTGCACACGGTTACAGTGACAATACTGAACAAGCATAACTGACACTGGTAGAGATGGTCGACGTTTTTGACAATACTGTACAATCTTAACTGAGATGGGTAGCGATGGTCGACGTTTTTGACAGTACTGTACAATCATAAATTGAGATGGGTAGGGATGGTCGGACGTTTTTGACAACACTGTGCAATCATAACTGAGATGAGTACCGATGGTCGGACGTTTTTGACAGGACTCTACAATCATGATGAGATGGTAGCGACGGTGGACGTGTTTGACAACACTGTACAATCATAACTGAGATGGGTAACGATGGTCGGACGTTTTTGACAATACTTTACAATGATACATGTAACTGAGATCGGTACCGATGATCGACGTTTTTGGCAGTACTGTACAATCATAACTGAGATGGGTAGCGATGGTCGACGTTTTTGGCAATACTTTACACTGATACATGTACATGTATACATGTAACTGAGATCGGTACCGATCGTAACTCAGATAGATAGCGATGGTCGACGTTTTTGACAATACTGTACAATCATAACTCAGATAGATAGCGATGGTCGACGTTTTTGACAATACTGTACAATCATAACTCAGATAGATAGCGATGGTCGACGTTTTTGACAATACTGTACAATCCTAATTGTAACGATGATCGCACGTTTCTGGCGGCACTGTGTAATCACAAGTGAAATGCGTATCAGTAGCTGGAAGTTTCCAAATGCAGGGACAATGTGGCATTTCAATTTTCAAATTTAAACACAGAATTTGAACATGCAGATTTTGAGTAAAAAAAAACCCTACATTTCAAATTCCACTTTCCAGTATCCAGAGTAGGTTCCACGTACACACGGAACCTGCTGGCTGACCTTCATCTGATTCATTTGAATGTTAGGTTTAGGTTTCTTACTCAGAATCTGCATATTTAAATTTTGTCATAATTTAAAATTTGAAATGCCACACTGTCCCGGCACTCTTCCAATTGTACTAAAAACAATGGGATGACAGACGAAAATACTCAGGTACTGCACTGACAGCCGCGCTGCATTTCGAAAGTTTCTCTCAATGGTATACGACTGCAGTCGCGCGAGACGGTATATTTCCTGTATCGATGCTGGACGGTTCCTAACAGCGCCTGTACGGCGATAGCTCAAAACGACTGTTTGTAAGCCAACCGTTTCCAAGTTCTTGTTTCAGTTCTCGGGAACTTCGTAGATGTCGTCGTCAAACACATGGTTTTCGTAGATTCTCTCGTCTTCAGGGATTTCCGGGTGCACGTCGACAATTTCGTAGCTTCCGGCACTGTCAGAGTCAGCTGAAGAACAAAAGATTATCTGTTAGATTGATCTGACAGGTGAAACTTTAATTTCAGCAGTCCTGTAAACATGTAAATGTGGATCAACTGCTCATAATCGTAAAAAGAAGAACCGACAAGTCATACGTAACAAAGACAATAACAATGCGCTTTGGAGGATTTGACCAGTTATTGTTTTCTTTTGTACGCAAACTGTGTGTGTGTGTGTGTGTGTGTGTGTGTGTGTGTGTGTGTGTGTGTGTGTGTGTGTAAAATTAGATTTACTTGTGTGCGCGACTAAGGCTTCTCTTATTATTATTTTCATGGTGGGCTACAATTTCCCTTCTGGGATTAATAAAGTAATTTGAATTGAACTGAACTGAATGGACACAAATGTTTTGCATCAGAACGCTGAATATTGCCTTAGTTCTTAGTTCAAGTTTTGTCCTCTGACATCCAGTTTGCGTTCGCGATAAAATGAGGTTGAGATCAACCACTCATGCACATTCTGCTCACAATATCAACAACAACCTCATTTTATCGCGTCACACAAGACTGAACACTGTCTTCCACTCACCCATGACGGCAGGAGAGGCGACTCGATTCAGATGCTGGTCATCGATCTCGTCCGCAGCGTCATACAGGCCGTCATCATCTGAAAAGAACCGAGCACATGAAGGTAGAGCTAGGAGGCAATTGCATCTGAATTTTTTTTTTACAGTCCGGGCGAAAAATAATTTGGACAAAACTTCCTCCTGCCTACCTGTAGTCCAACAAACTCCTCACAAAAAAGTCAAGGAACACTTGCCAGAACAAAATAATATTCTACCAAAGTAATCCAAATTCTAAGGAAAGTTTATCACATGATTTCAGTGGGTGCATATCCCCCCCCCCCCCCCCAAAAAAAAAAAAAAACTGTTCCTATCAACCAGCGGGTTATTTTGTTACCTTAAAAAAACAACATCAAGGGAAAAAAAACAAAAACAAAAAAAACACGCCTGTAAAATTTCAGTTAAAGTGCATCAGAGTTAGCGCGAGTGAGTGAGTGAGTGAGTTTTTAGGGCTTAAAGCCGAGCAAGCCACAAAGACTAATTCGCGGTTGAAGAGTTAGCGCATTTACAATATACGGCGCCATCTGACGACCAAATGCCACAGCTCCAGCGTCACCAACACAGCACCATTTTCCACTCACGAACTGGACACTGCAGACTGCGCGCCCACCAGTACCGCCTTGGGCTGACACATTCACCAGATTGCCTATGCGAAACAGCCCCCCCCCCCCCCCTCAGACCCCAAGGCACATTCTGCCCCCTTTTACCAGGAGCGAGGACACAGCTATGGCCGAATGGAGCAACGCCAACAGAGAAACTCTGGGGCACTAAAACGGAACTCCAAAAGACCACCGAATTCATCATCCTAGTAATCTGAGGCAGAATCCAGTACAGGGAACGCAGAAGAACAACAACAACAAACAGCGGCCATTTCAGACAGCATGTGAAATTCCCAGGTGCTCCTTCACTTTCTGTGAGGAGTTTTTGACGATCGAGGTGTGAATCTCTGCACTTTTTGATAGATGTGGGAAGGTACGGAAGTAACGTGCAATTTTGTACGTCAAGGTGCACGAACAGCTGCACATTCAGTCTCCGTCGCATTTTAAACGAACTAACGAACGAATGAATCGAGCATGAAGAACAGATGTGATACCTTACAGTAGACCAAAACACTCACGCTGGCCGCGTTTTCCGTTTTGTATAGGGGAGCCGGGATAGCCGAATGGTAGAGCGTTGGACCTTCAATGCTCGGGTCGTGAGTTCGAATCCCGGCTGGGGCCAAGTATTTGTGCTGGCCTTTTCCTCGTTGCCCAGTCTTTGATATCACTCAAACGTGGTGGAAAAGGACGTTAAACTTTCAAACACCCACCCACCCGTTTGGTGTAACTGTCGCGTTAACACATTCAAGACGGGCCGATTGTTCCTCAGCCATCCCCTCTAGACGGGCCGATTTGTGAGGTTCAGAAAAAAAATCATAAAAAAATAACAAAACAAGATACCGACTTGACATTTTCAGGGGAGGGAGTTTTACTAACATATTTATGCAGCTATTGCTGAAATTTCAACTTTCAAACTGAAATATCTTTGTTGTTAGTCATGTTGTACCAACCAAAACAAAACAAAAAAAATCACGATCCGCATTTGCGGCTGTTCGTCTGAAACCAATCTGCGCGGTAGAGTCGTATATGCAGCCGTTCGTCCAGAGGGAGTTAATGTTTATATCAGGTCTGCCCCCTTACACTAATTAACGTACCTAATTCCTGCATTTTGCTGCAACCTTGCCCTCTGCGCGGTAGAGTCGCATATGCAGCCGTTCGTCCAGAAAGAGTTAATGTTTATATCAGGTCTACCCCCCTCACACTAATTAACGTACCTAATTCCTGCATTTTGCTGCAACCTTGCCCTTGGGTACTTGTCTTTGTTCTGTCCTTGAGTCCCGTGTAACCGTTGTCAGTGGCAGGGATGCGCGCTGCCACTCCGTCAAAGGGCGCTTTCACTGCTGAATAAAACAAGCCAAGATCCAGCCTTAATACAAACAGAAGCAAACAGGAAAATGTGAGTCTGAAAATGAAACGATTCTGGTTCAGTTAGCAACTGCTTCACTGTCAGTGCTCATGCACCTTGTTTGTTGCCTTCCTTGACAAAAATGCTTTTGATTACAGGTTTGTTTGGGTTTTTTTTTTTTTTTCAATATGGGAGCAAGGGTAGGGAGGAGGTGGGGGGAGAGAGAGACAGACAGACAGAGAGACAGAGACAGAGGAAGAACAAGAACAAGAAGAACAAGAAACAGAAGAATAAGGGGAGGGAGGGGGAGATAGAGAGGGGGGGAGGAAACAAGAACAAGAAGAACAAGATCGAGGGGAGGGGGGGGGGGAGAGGGAGAGGGGGGGAGGAGAACAAGAACACGAAGAACAAGAAACACAAGGATAAAACGAGGGAGGGAGAGATAGAGAGGGGGGGGGGGACAAGAACAACAAGAAGAACAACAAGAACGAGGGGAGGATGGGTGGGGGGGGAGGGAGAAAGAGAAAAAAAAGGAAGACAAAGAAGAACGAGAAGAAGAAGAAAAAAAAACCAAACAAACAAAGAAGACAGAGACTGTGATATAAATTACCACGACGTTTCTTGACAGTGAAGACAACACCAACAATAACGACAATGAAGAGGACAGCAGCGCCAACCCCAACGCCGATGGCGATGTACAGTATGAAGAAGTTTTCTGAAAAAGAAGCGCAATCGTATTAGCGTATGTAAATACTCTATCTCGTTGACTAAACAATTTTTTTTTTAAAACAACACATGACTGTAGATTTTATTTTTGGAATCGAAAACCGCCTGTTCAAATAACTCATTAATAATAATAATAATAATAATAATAGGATATTGATATAGCGCCTAACCTTATCTAAGGTCTAGGCGCTTATATCAAAACAGCAGCAATACGCAGCGAGGCAGCAGCAATACGCAACAAGGTGTCGGAAATACGCAACAGCTTGAAGCAGTGGCAATACGCAGCAAGACAGTAGCAATGCGCGGCGAGGCTTTTACCAAGGCAGCGGTAAAACGCAGCGACACTGACAGTGGCAGTACACACCAAGGCAGCAGCTTTGGAAATGTTCAGCCCACAAAATTTGAAAATAAATGCAATTTTAAATTTCGAAACTTAAATTGGTAAGCTGGCTCTTCGCACCACGTGATTGTGGATGCGTTCGTGTCCAGCGTGTGAGAGAATGCGTGTGATTCACGTGAGCATTAATAACGCATTAATAATAATAAGAATAATAATAATAATAGGATATTAATATAGCGCCTAACCTACGCGCGCGCGTTCTAGTTCCAAATGAAGCACACAACACAAACTTTTTTTTCTTTTTACCTTCGAAGCGAATGTTCATGCAGACCTTCACATCACCATACGGATTCTCAAACGTCACTTCATACAGTCCGGCTCCCTCAGTGGATTCTTCATCCGCGTCCAGGATACACTTGAGTTGGTACACGACGCCTGACGGATGGCAATGCAGGCTGAAGGCACCAGGGTCCAGCCTCACCGTACCGTTCGCACGTGCACTGCCAATGGCCGTGAGGTTTGTCCCAACATACACCGCCTCTCTCAGGGCTGGCGCAGGGTAAGCGGTGAATCTGATGGTGCGAGACTCTGTGTCACCTCCCAGTGTGATGTTGATGGGGGATTCGCAAGTGTCGATGCTGTCTGTTAGTTTCAGCGTACCTGGATGCACAAGAAACTCGTGATAGTACTTGGGTTGTTATGCACTGTGTAGAACACCGGTTGTTTTGGCCAACGTTCTTTCAGTTATACTGCCCCCCTCCCCCCCCCCCCCCCCCACGTTTGGAACTCCTTGCCATCTTCTCTGAGAAACATCCCTTCCCTCCTACAGTTTAAAGCAGAACTCAAAACACATCTTTTCAAACTAGCTTTTAATCTTTAAGTTCAAACCCCACCGCCTGTATTGATGTGTATAAATGTTTGCGTGTGAATGTTGTGTGTGTGCGTGAGCAAAAAGCGCATTGAGTGCTTTTCGAAGCAGAACTCCGCGCTCTGTAAGTGTAATATATTATTATTGTTATTGTTTTGTTGTTGTATTTTGGTAACCGGCGCACTGATATATGTCAGAATATATATTCTGATATCAAGAAGTTGTTTACCCAGTTAGGTGCAGTGATGCTCTCGAAATACATGTAATTGATTTTGCTTCTTGTCTTCTTGTGAATATACAACTCGTTGCTATTGTAAGACCACTGAGTCTTCAGCCTAGTGACTAGAATGGGAATATGTCCTCTCCTTCCGAAGCTGAAGACAACATGCGAATGGTATCACTATTCAATCCATGAAATCTTTTTTAAAGGAAAGATTCCGAGGGCGGACCTTAGGGTAAGGGAGGTAAGTTTCGGTGGGAGTGTTTCTGGAAACAATAGGTTGAAAGTCATATAATATGCTTTTTTTAGATTTTTCATTCTAATTATCTCTTTAAGACGTGGAATTAAAAAGAGAGCAGGGCCCGTATGTAGAACTCGAGGTTAATTTAACCCACGGCTACGCGCCTAACCCAGACTAGGACAAAAGAAACCCCAAAACAAAATAAAATTAAAAAGGAAGCGAAGAAAGAAAGACAAAAATCCCTCTATAACGGCATAGGCACCTTGCTGGAATGGACCCGCTTACTGATTTAAAACAAAAAAACAACAGAAAATGTCACCCTAGAGCTAGTTTAGTTCGAGGTTATACTCTAACCCGTGGCTAAACTCCCTAACCCCGACTTTTACTTGCCGGCCCAGAGCACGAGTGCACTCCCTCAAAATTGCGCCTTTGAGAATACTTACCCAGCACAGTGATTGCGGTGGACGTGTTGAAAGAGTAGAGTTCGGGTCGAGTCGGCCAGACAGCGGAACACACACAGACAGTACCGTTGTCATCCACATTCAGCGGGCCAAGGGTCACACGGCTGGACACGCGGCCTTGACCGAAGTAATCCTCCGCGTCACCTTGACCTTCACAGTGAAAGGTCACGGATGTCACGCGTGGGTTGCCGCCGGTGACGATGCAGGTCAAGGTCGTGTTGGAGCCCACCTCGGCGACCTGGCTTTGTGAGATTACGGGCGCACCGCTGGGAGGATCTGGGAGGACATGATAACTCATAAATGTTTCATTCAAATAGAAATACGTGTATACATGTATTCCATAATACCAACGCCACAGTCTGCCGCGCTTCTGTGGTACGATTGACTTCTGCCTCCTTGTGCATTATTTTTCCCTTTATTATCCCTGTCGAGAAATGCGGGTTGATTCCCCCGGGGGAAGCGCGTCGCCGCTCTGCAGTGCCACCTGCCTACCTACTTTCGAATTTAGCTGCGGGGCTAGACTGACCCGCTGCCTGCTGAAACACCGCTCACCCCAATCGTGGATGCGTGCAGAAGAGCGCCTGTAAAAAAAATATATAAAAAATACCGCGGGAACTGGCTGAATATAAATGGCTGACATCCAAATACCCAAGGCCCAGTGCGTTCGAGTCTGTCAAGCGGAGTATAGTCACCACAAATAAAAATAATAATAAGACTTATCGAGCGCTTAATCTCGCAGCAATGCAACTCACACCGCCACACACACACACCGCCACACACACACACACACACACACACACACACACACACACACAGACCGGTCTGATGCAGATATACGGGTGGGGGTGGGTGGGTGTTTAGGAGTTTAACGTCCTTTTCCACCACGCATGGGTGATATCAGAGGCAACGAGAATAAGGCCAGCACAAATATTTGGCCCCACCCGGGATTCGAACTCAAGACCCGAGCATTGCAAGTCCAACGCTCTACCATTCGGCTATCCCGGCTCCCTGATGCAGATATACAATAACAGACAGAGGCACTGAATCAAAGGCAGACTACTTTTAAATGTGAAAGGCCTGACGGAACAGGTGGGTTTTCAGGTTCGATTTGAACTGATCACGAATGTCGACCGGCAGTGAGTTCCAAACATTTGGGGCCAAGAAACTGAAAGAACGTTCGCCTACGGTTTTCATGTTGCGCGCTGTGACTTTAAGGCGCTTTTCATCGGCGGAACGAAGTGTGCGAGACGCACAGCAGGGCAGTCAGATACAAGGCCTTCTCCTGCCGTTGAATGAACACTACGTTGAATGAGTACGGACAGAACAGCGCCCGGAAAACGCGGACTATCGATATTCTTACAGGAAATAAACTGCGAAACATCAGGAAGAAACAGGATCATTTTATCTAAATAGGCAAATGGCTCACATCTTAGGTTCAGTCTGTATGACTTCATCAGGTTCACTTTGCTCTCGGTGTTAGTGGCAGTACAGCGGATGGTTTTCCTGTCGTCTCGGCCTGGTATCGGCCTGAAGGAGCATGTGCTGGATGTAAGGTCATCTTCCTTCTCCTCACAGTCAACTCCACTCCACGAGAAAGACACGGAAGGTCGAAAGTCTGTTGCTGTGCAGGTGAGAGTAACTGACGCACTGTCCCCACCCACGATACTGTAGGGTTGTGGGCCTGACAAGCTTATGGTGGCTGGTCCGTCTGATCAAGAAAAATAGAGAAAAGCTGTACTGGACACGCATTTTTTTTTCAGTTTGTTCGTCTCTCGCTTGGCAGATCATAATTAATAAATTAGTCAGGGACGCACAAGACCCCCCCCCCCCCCAAACACACACACACACACACACACACACACACACACACACACACACACACACACACACACACACACACACACACACACACACACACACACACACACACAAACACAAACAATCAAACAAACACACAAACATACAAACAACAACAACATACCCCCCCCCCCAAAAAAAAAAAAAACTGAACAAACAACAAACAAATGAATACATTTACCGAGACCACACAGTGCCTTGCCTATTGAAATTCAGTTATTTGAGACGTCATTTTCACAGTGAACATCGACGTCTTGGATGTCCTCGCTGAGATGGCCCGGGGATGGTATTTGTAGTATTATAATACATAGTCATGACATTACATTTGCCCTGACGAAGGACCCATGGAGAGCCCGAAATTTGATGCTGTTTTGTAGAGGATAAGATTCAGCTTAAAAACTTGTTCGTTTATTCTGTACTTATGTGGGGTTTTTTCTCTGCCCTTTGACTTCCTTCGGTGTATGAGCGGCGCAAGCAGCACGCACCGTTTTCCTTGAAGTAACTCTATTTCTAATTCGTTTCTAAAACTGGACAGTATTTTGCGCATTTTCCAAACAGGAAACGACAGATCAGGGACCTACTTGGCGGCTGGCAGTCGACCCCAACGTCTTCGTTGTGACCACAGTGGTAGTACCCAACGCCTCCATGACGACAGTTAAACAAGGACTTCTCGTGGCCTCCACAGTTCAAATTGTCAAGAATAATGGGACCAGTTCCCTGTCCGAAGTAAGCCTGACTTCTCACGATCGGATCTTCCCTGGCAAAAAAAAGTAATCTCAATGCGCATGAAAACTGTTGGAATGTATACGCACATGAACCAAACCATTCTGGTAAGTTGTGCTCAAGACTGCTGTGACCAAATTCCGGTCATTTTGCAATGAAGCGTGCAGCCGAAACGCTCAACACACTCAATTCTAAATATTTATTGGATATTCAAAACCCACCGACCGTGCACGAAAGGGACGGAGTCACGGTCTGCACGACGAAGGAGGCTGAATTCCAATTTTGAACACGTCACAACAAAATCAATGCCCATAGAGGTTTTTCGCTGTTGTGTCTGAAGTGTCTTCTAATGGGCTGAAATAACCGTGTACAGTTCATTGCACTGTGTGTGATTAAAGCTTACCATGAGTATCCCAACATCCTACACACGACCCTGGCGTCCGGCAGGCCGAAGTTATCGTCACACACCGTCCCCCACGCACTCCCATCCCCTTCTCGCACTTCCACACGTCCGGCTGACGGGCGTGTCCCGTTCACTAGCCGTACACTTCCTGGCAAAAAAAACCCAACCCACACACACACACACACACACACACACACACACACACACACACACACACACACACACACACACACACACAGAGAGAGAGAGAGAGAGAGAGAGAGAGAGAGGTATTTTAATATATAGTCATGACATTACATTTGTCCTGACGAAGGACCCAAGGACAGCCCGAAATTTGATGCTGTTTTGCAGAGGATAAGATGCAGCTTAAAAACTTGTTCGTTTATTCTGTACTTATCGGGGGGGGGGGGGGGGGTCTCTGCCCTTTGACTTGCTTCGGTGTATGAGCGGCGCAAGCAGCACGCACCGTTTTCCTTAAAGTAACTCTATTTCTACTTCGTTCATAAAACTGGACAGTATTTTGCGCATTTTCCAAACAGGAAACGACAGATCAGGGAACTACCTGGCGGCTGGCAGTCGACCCCAACGTCCTCGCCGTGACTACAGTCGTGTTTCCGAACGCCTCCATGACGACAGTCAAACAAGGACTTCTCGTGGCCCACACAGTTCAATTCGTCAAGAATAATGGGATCGGTTCCTCGTCCGAAGTAAGCCTGACTTCTCACGATCGGATCTTCCCTGGCGAAATTAATGTAATCCCAACTGAAGCGCATGAAAACTGATAGAATGTATACGCACCAAACCATTCTGGTAAGTTGTGCTCAAGACTGCTGTGACCAAATTTCGGTCATTTTGCACTGAAGCGTGCTGCTGAAACACTCAATAGACTCAATTCTAAATATTTTATTGAATCTGCACGCTTCCGGCTAACTGGAGATTCCAAACCGAGACACTGGAAAAGTATTCAGTCTCCACCGACCGTGCACGAAAGGGACGAAGTCATGGTCTGTACGGCGAAAGAGGCTGAATTCCAATTTGAACACGTCACAACAAAATCAATGCCCATAGAGGTTTTTCGCTGTTGTTCCTGAAGTGTCTTCTAATGGGCTGAAATAACCGTGTACAGTTCATTGCACTGTATGTGATTAAAGCTTACCATGAGTATCCCAACATCCTACACACGACCCTGGCGTCCAGCAGGCCGAAGTTATCGTCACACACCGTCCCCCACGCACTCCCATCCCCTTCTTGCACTTCCACACGTCCGGCTGACGAGCGTGGCCCGTTCACTAGCCGTACATTTCCTGGCAAAAAAACAAACAACAACACCCCCCCCCCCCCCCCACACACACACACACACACAAACTTTATTCTAGTGAATTTTAGAATCAATGACAAATTTAACTTCATTTTCACTTCACTTCGTCAGGGTCTTGTGTCCAGAACAAAATATTTACAAGACCACATGAAATCAGGCCATTCACAACCAAAAGCACGAACAAAACGTAAGTCGTTGATGATTGTAAGGTTCACCTTTACAAATGCAATGAACCATTGTAAATATAATGCAAGTTAGGGTTTAGATCTGTTCATGTGGTATAGTGGTTGTTATTCTGTTGTCTTTACCTGTCATTCTGTATTAGTGACAAGTAAAAAGTAAGAATATTAAGAGAAGAGGCGTGTGCGTGCGTGCGTGCGTGCGTGTGTGTGTGTGTGTGTGTGTGTGTGTGTGTGTGTGTGTGTGTGTGTGTGTGTGTGTGTGTGTGTGTGTGCGCGCGCGTGTGTGTGTGTGTGTGTGTGTGTGTGTGTGTGTGTGTGTGTGTGTGTGTGTGGTTAGCGGAGAGAGTCCTTTCTGTAAGAGCAGCGCCATTATTATTATTATTATCTTCATCATTATTATTATCAATAAATCTTTTGTAACCGCTAGAGCATCAGTATATAGATTTTGTTTTTAAGGCTGAGACTGAGAGCAGCAGTTTCCGGCTATTTGAAAACTGTACTTCTGTGGACAAATCATAAGAGATGCTCATTGCAATAATTATTTCTTGTTCTGGATACTTGCATAGGGAAGGTGGGGGGGGGGGGGGTTAAAGTACATGACAAACCGATTTTTATATACTTTATTGACGTAGAATATGAATTACATTTTCATTTTTATTTTTATTTCGAACTGTGAGTCCAAAGATTTGGGTTTTTTATATTTTATACTGGACAATAATGTAGTTCAAACTGTAATTGAATTTTAAAGTTGTGTCACTTTCGTCTTTCTATTTCTCTTCCTAGCATCCTTATTAATTACAGGTCGACGTAACAGGCGCATGGACACAAACTGACCGTGGGGTCATGTTTGGTGTTCGTTTGAGTTACCCTGTTTGGCAAGTGTGCTAGTCTGTAGTCAAGTCAAGTCAAGTCAAGTCAAAAATACTTTATTTATCCCCGTAGGGCAATTCATGCGGGGGAGCATAAGACACATAAAGAAGTTAAGATAAATAAATTCATATAATTGTACACACTGTCTCTCTGTCTCTCTGTCTCTGTCTCTCTCTCTCACACACACACACACACACACACACACACACACACACACACACACACACACACACAGAGTGATTTTGGTTGTCATGAAAAAGCGTGATTTTCGTGATTTTTGTGTTATGTAGGTACATGGCAGCCGGTCACAAAAAGAGGCAAGCTGCCAGTGAAGCTTTTTTTTCTTTTTTTTTTTTTGGGGGGGGGGGACGACTATGCTGTCTGAGGCTAATAGGGAATATTGAGGCATATTGCGGCCCTGTGTATTTGTATCCTTCGCCCACATAGCACTGGTTATTACATCCTGGTACGGCTGAATCCACTGTGGTCTTCGGGCTTCGCTAAGTAAACAATCTACACATGTATATACTTGACAGTCCATGTCATTCTAAATATAGGCTGGTTTCAGAATCTGTGTCCTCGCTGTGGTACATCAGTGACGCGAACCACTTGACCAGAGGCAGAAAGGCGATGCCTCTCGAAAAATTATCGCGATGAGAACACGAGACAGCAGAGTGGCTTCAAGGTCTGCAATCTCAACAAAAGCCGCAAACAGTTTTTTTTTTTTTTTTTGGCCATTCCTGCGACTGTCACAGTTGCAGAGTTTTCAGCGCCTCGGAGACACTCACAAAACCACAGCGTGAGTTTGCGGTCACTTCATTGTGCTTTAGGTCAGTGAGCGTAACACATCGCTATAGTGTCTAGCGGGTGTTGTGTGCTGCACGAGAAGACTAGCCACTGCGATCTTTCTCGCTCTGTGTGAAAAGGCAAACTGAGCTGTGAAATCAGGCTACCCTTGGCTTTTACAGTGGTTTCAGGGACGCTGAAAACTCTGCAACCGCGACAGCGTAGACTGTGCATTTTGCACAGTCGAATAGTGTTTTGTGTTTTTTTTTTTTGTTTTTTTTTTAAAGATCTAAGCTCCCTACAAAAAGCTTTCTGAAGTGTGAAAATTTTTTTACAGAGTCGACCGTGCAATCACAGTCAACTCTCTCACAGTTGCAGAGTTTTCAGCGTCCCTGAAACCCCAATAAAAGCCAAGGGCAGCCTGATTTCACAGCTCAGTTTGCGTTTTGACACTGAGCGAGAAAGATCGTGCAGCACTCAACATCCGCTAGACACTGCAGCGATGTGTCTCGCTCACTGACCAAAAGCCAAATAATGTCACGGCAAACTCGTGCTCTGGTCTTATAAGGGTCTCCGAAGCGCTGAAAACTCTGCAACTGTGACAGAGTTGCATGGATTACGCACAGTCGAAGGAGTCACAGTTTTAAAAAGCGCAATGTTTGCGGCTTTTTGGTGAGATTGTAGACCTTTAAGACACTCTTTGTGGCTTCTTGTTGTGACTGCAGAACTTAAGTGGAGGGCGTTCCTTCGACTATCTCAGTATCTGTATCAGTCATTGTAATTTCCTACGAACCCTCAAGTATCGGTGAAGCTATCCCAAGTACTACTAAGTGACTAATTTGAATGTGTAACGCCTGTCCTGTTTGATAGTTTTGTTTCTTTGGAAGACTCGTGCAATGGTCTGTCTGTGGTAGTCTTTCACTCGCATCATGGGTTTCTCAGGAAACCGTGTGAACACTCGACCGTGCAGAGTTCGCGCAACTGTGACTAGAATGCAACTGCAACTGTGACTAGAGTGACACACACGCACGTAGGCACGCACACTTTAAAGATCTAAGCTCCCAACAAAAAGCTTTCTGAAGTGTGAAAAAAAAAAATACAGAGTCGACCGTGCAAGCACAGTCAACTCTCTCACAGTTGCAGAGTTTTCAGCGTCCCAGAAACCCCAATAAAAGCCAAGGGCAGCCTGATTTCACAGCTCAGTTTGCGTTTTGACACTGAGCGAGAAAGATCGTGCAGCACTCAACATCCGCTAGACACTTCAGCGATGTGTCTCGCTCACTGACCAAAAGCCAAATAATGACACGGCAAACTCGTGTTCTGGTTTTATAAGGGTCCCCGAAGCGCTGAAAACTCTGCAACTGTGACAGAGTTGACTGTGCTTGCACGGTCGATTATGTAAAATTTGTTCACACTTCGGAAAGCTTTTTGTTGGGAGCTTAGATCTTTAACCATGGCATGTAATCATGATAGACAAGGAAGTTAAATAAACATCGCATAGAACCGAAGTCAGTGACACAGATGATAAATCCGCGCATAGACACACACGGTATATTACACTAAACATTACACGGAAAAGATTTTTTTCTTCTTTTGTAAGCAGCAACTGGAAGACCTGCTAAATCCTTAATGTTTTTTTTTCTTCCTGTTCTGATGACAGCAAAGTAAAAAGCCTTTTCTGTAAGGTATAAAGTGGTGGGCTTTTCTTATACAGCGAGGTGCAGAATTCCAGAGACTGGACCCAGAAAATAAAGCAACGAATGGATCCTATGTCAGTCTAGCCTTGAACGGGAACGTTAAACTATTGACCTCATCTTGGGACACTTTGTTTTCAACGGCGAGCAAAGCAATAATGAGACTGTTTCGAAACTTAGAGATGACGACGACGACGACGATGATGATGATGATGATGATGATGATGATGATGATGATGAAACCTTATTCATCAACGGCAAAAGTTTTCACACAAATTCGCCAGTTTGCAAACTTGCCGTTGCTAATGCTACAGAGACTGTCTACTAGGAAAATAAATAAATAAAAATAAAAAAAATGAAAAGAAAGATAATTCAAGACATAAAATTGTGCACTAAAATACAAGACACAAAACCATAGAGAAAATCGCCCATCAGGTCCAAACGCATTCACACACACGTGCAACCTTTGTAAATACAAATCATATAATGAGAGATGAGAGAGAGAGAGAGAGATGATGATGATGGTGGTGGTGGTGGTGGTGGTGGTGATAACTTTATTTCTCAACGGTAAAGGAAAAAATCGTCAGTTTAAAAACTCGCCGTGGTCAGTACTACAAAGAAAAGAATACTCGGTAAAAGTAATAATAATTAAAAACAGAAAAAGTCAAACACAAAACAGAGCGAGAGAAAGAGAGATGGGGAGGGGGTGGGGGAGAGAGAGAGAGAAAGATTCAACAAACATCAAATACTTCAAACGTTTTCATTAATTTTCCCCAAATAAATGTATTCGGTACTATACTCACCGCAGAAACACGGCGGCGCCAAAACCATCCACAGAAAAGCGCCAAGACACCAAATCTGTCTCATCTTTTCAGATCAAGATATCTGAAACAACTGCAACGGTTTTCCTATGTCTTTGGTCTGGAGCTCACTCTTCAAGTACCCGCTGATTTTCGACGGATGCAGCAACAAGCACAATCCAGTCAGACTTGTCACAGGATCTGGCCTGAACACGCCAGAAGAACAACCTCCTGGATGGGTTTAACTTCCTTGTGTGTGGGTGTCTGCGCTTTGTACAACATTTGCACGTCACTCGCTTGCTGCATCCGGTTTTTGGTTGTAATGTGGATTACGAATAAGCAAATGTAGCAATGCTAAGTTCACATGAAAACAAGCATGAATTCTATATTCAATCCAATATCGTCGCGACAGCGTGGCACGTACGTAATTCCCGATGTGAAGGACGGAACTATGCCTGTCTGATATAGAATGGACTTTCCCTTGTTGACTCTAGATACAAGAACTTTGAAATCTCTGTTTCATTTGCTGTGCTGGTTCTTTTGAGGGTTGTTTTTGTTGTTGTTGTTTTCGTAAGCATGTTATAGCGATTTGAAGGTTGCAGTTGCAAACGACTTTTTGTAAGAAAATGCGTTTGGGCATAAATGTTGTCAAGGAATATAATCTGATGCTGATGACCAAACATTTATTCCAACAATAAACATTCATTAGAGATGGCAGACGAACTCGGCATATGTGATTTTTTTTCCTTCGGAAATGCGTAACCAAAAAAAAAAAATTGCTGAAAAGTATCAAACTGTGGCTAATACACAAAATGAGTAACTTTCTTTAAAAAGCATTTCTTGAAAGGACTTGTCAGGTTCACAATAAAGTAATGGAAATGTCGGTTTTTATGTTGTTTCCATAGTAATGGAAACAAGATGGCCACCAGCCCAATATGTTGTTTCCATTCAATGACCTGCTGTAGTCACAGTCGTAGTCGTTGTGTCATGTATGCAGCCCGCGCGCACACGAACGCAAGCTCTCTGACATCAAGCATGCTGACATAAAGAAAGTACTGGAAACCCTTTCCGTGCCTCAATGCACTTGCAAAACCCCAAACACATGAGGTCGTGTGAGCTCGCCTAGCTGGTTGACGTCACAAACTTTTTGGCGTATGCGAGGTTCTACATGGGTGAATGAATTCTTGTAATAAAGTCGTTCCCCTTTGACAGAGTTACTTCCCGCAGACCTGACTGACAGACGAGTCAGTGGCAAAAACGACTGTGACTACAGCAGGTCATTGAATGGAAACAACATATTGGGCTGGTGGCCATCTTGTTTTGCCTGTGTCGCTTATGAGAGGCAGACAGAGAAAGCTTTTTTTTTCAATATCCAGTGCCGGTGGTCGAGGAGGATGTGAAATGAGATGTACAAATGTAAACATTTAAAACAATCGATTTTTGTTTCAGTTCAATTGAGTCCAATTCACACACACACACACACACACACACACACACACACACACACACACACACACACACACACACACACACACACACACACACATGCACAAAGCTCTCGTCTATGCAGGAAACAATCGAACTTTGAATCCCCGTATCGACTCACATCAGCCGGCATTACAGGAAACCATGTATATATAGCTTTACTATGAACCGGCTACGCCGACAGGACATACGTGAACCGGAAAAAAATACTTATAACGGCCTCATTCTTTTAGAAACTATGTGACTCAGACTTAGACTCAGAGTTTATTGCGCACGCACGCACTCTTCGTTCTTCATCTGAATAACTATTGAACGTTCCCCGTCGAAACCTCAAAACAGTTGGCGAGCGCGCGTTTAGCTTTGCTGCCCCGTCACTCTGGAACGCACTACCTGCCGGCCTGAGACTGAGACCAGTCGGACATAGATCGTTTCAAGTCTGACTTGAAAACGCATCTGTTCCGGCTGGCTTTCGACTGAGCCCACTTACCCCATCCTGATTCAGCTGCTCTGTGTGTGTGTGTGTGTGTGTGTGTGTGTGTGTGTGTGTGTGTGTGTGTGTGTGTGTGTGTGTGTGTGTGTGTGTGTGTGTGTGTATTTGTTGGTATGAGTGCGGGAGTTCGCGCATTGAGTCACTCTGTGAGAATTTTGCGCTATATAAGTACAATTCATTATTATTATTATTTATTGTTTATTAGGCCTTGGCCTATATCAACACGTCTCACACAAGTTGCTGTACATGTACATACATAGATGAAATGATACAAAAAACGATAAATTTAACACTTCATCAAAACATTGCGAGAAACCATGCGAGAAAAGGACCCATTTCCACCAGAAAAAAATACTGACCACGTAAATTAAGCATAAAAGGCTGAGAAAGCTGACTACAGCAAGCCCACCAACCTGGCGGGAGCAACACGTGTAAACATTTATTCAATTCAATTCAATTCAATAAATCTTTATTGTCCCAAAAGGGCAATTTGTTTTGCGGCTGTAAAATATATTACCTATAATGAAAATAAAAATAAAAGTAAAACAAGATAGGGTATTAAGTTGGATTAAATTAAATTAAAAGGTAAGTAAACACTTGTTGAAAACTTGCTTTTCTTCTAATCTGGACACTTTTCAATAGAAACCACGCCAGCTGTCGTGTTGTACTTTCATTTTTACATGACATGACTTGACTAAATCTTCCGAGTGAACATTGTCAAGTTTCGGCATTCTTGGCATGGCATAATTAAGGATCCCAATAGGGCTACCCGTCCAGATGCTAAACAACAAGCCGTTGTTTGCACACAAACAATTTAATCGGCCATGTGGAACGCTTTAGAAAAGTTTGTGGGCAGGGCTCCAGAGGGTCCGACAGAGCACAGATGGCCGGTCAGTGTTTACGTTCAATTCTGATGTGTTTATAAGCTTTAATGTGTGGTACACGGGGCATCTGATAATAATATCGTCAGGCTTGTAATGTCGCTGATTTTAATTTAGACACACAACACTGTCCCCCGTGCATACACAGACCCGCAGCATGCATTCATATTTCGTGGCAGCTTTGTGCTCTGCCGCGAAAAATGCGTGCTCGTTGCGGGAAGGGAGAAACTCATGCAGGCAATAATCTCTTCACAGGCTGAAAATGTACTGTGCTGGTGAATGCGACAGTCTTCACCGCCTCCGTGCACACTGTGAAATAACACGGGGACCTCAATGTTGTTTGCAACTGTCCACTTTCCTTGTCACCGAGTATTAGGTATCACTTAGTTCGGCTCGGTCTCGGTTCGCCCGATTTGGTCGGTGTTGCAAGGCAAGGAGAAGCGCGGTCCCAGTACAGGGATGAGCCCCACCTTGCCATTCCCAGGGAAAATGTCAACGTGAACACTGGTGCTAGATCTTTCCGAAATGCTGCTCCCACTGCGTCTGTGGAACTCTCTGCCTGCAGACGCCTCCTCAGAAAGGCTTCCGGCATGCAGTACTTCAGGCGAGGATGTGAAATAAGATATACACATGTAACAATTTAAAACAATCGAATTTTCTTTCAATTTCATTGAATCCAATTCACTGTTTTCTTTGATCAGACCGTAGCCCCCCTACAAAAAGAAATTCAACAGAATATTCATTCAGCTGTGCGTGAGCCCTCCCCCCCCCCCCCACACACACACGCACACACACACAGAGCTGGGCCCGTATGTAGAACTCGAGGTTAATTTAACCCACGGCTACGGGCCCAACCCAGACTAGGACAAAAGAAACCCCAAAACATAATTAAATTTAAAAAAAAGGAAGCGAAGAAAGAAAGAAAGACAAAAATCCTTCTATAACGGCCTAGGCACCATGGTGGAATGGACCCGCTTCCTGATTAAAAAAAAACAACAAAAAAACAACAACAACAACAACAAAAAAACAAAAACAAAAACAAAAAAAAACAGAAAATTTAACCCTAGAGCTAGTTTATTTCGAGGTTAGACTCTATCCCGGGGCTAAACTCCCTAACCCTGACTTTTACACGCAGGCCCTGGTCTCTCAAATCTCTTAGAGACTGACTGGCTGACCGGCAGTGCCAAACACAAGAAACAATAGACTCCACTCGGCAAGCCCCCGAGGCCAAAGCCCCGCCCCTTTACTCTGCCGTGTATTGGCAAACCACAGTACATCCATGACGTCATTGTATGGGAAAACAAGATGGCCACTGACCAGCCCAATATGTTGTTTCCATTTAATCACCTGCTGTCGTCACGGTCGTTCTTTTGTAATGCCATGTATTCGGGAGGACACACACACACACACACACACACACACACACTACACTCTCTCTCTCTCTCTGAATGGAAACAACTGACCGGGCTTGTCAGACCAATCTTGGTTTTGGAAGAGAGACGTCAAGTTGTTTTCTTTGAAATCTATGACGTTTTCCTCATTGGGATGACGCATAATACATTTGACGTAATAACTTTGACTCGGATACAATTCTTGCAATGAAAGCAGCCCCATGAAAATTGAAGTGTTGCTGCTGCGCAGTGTAAAGATCGAATTTATACCGGCTCAATGTGTTTAACAGACAAGTCTGCGCGGCGAACGTTTTTTCACTATGTGTTATGTCTGCTGCGCGCGCGCGCACACAGACACACACAGACATACGCGCGCGCGCACGCACGCACGCACGCACGCACGCACGCACGCACGCAGACTTGCGCGAGCCGCGTTTGTGCATGTGCTCCATTGAGACCTATGTGGTGTTCTCTCACTCTACTATGCTATTGAGTGAGAGTCAGTGGGATAAACAAAGCTCACTACATCAATGAAACTCCCGCTTTCCCCGTCTACAAATAGAGAACTTCCGAAAAGTGACGACACACCCCCACGTCAATCAAACATGACGTCGGCAAACTGACGCTGATACAGTTTTGCGTCAGTGCGCGTGTGCCTTTTCTGCGATGTTTGTGAGGCGTGTGGCTTGTGTAAAGGAAATGTGCTTCGAGTACAAATTTTCGAGTCAACTGACGACAACGGCTGCAGTGAATTTTTCTAATTTTTTTTGTATATTTTTTATGGCACCCCAGGCTCATTATCTATGTATAGTAGGAGCGATTTTGAGATCTAAAGTGTGTTCACCAGCACTTTCATCAGGTACGGTTTACGCCAAAAGTATAAAAGCGACAACCTCCAAAATTCACTCAGTTGAGAGTCCGTATTCATGCTATCTATGTCCCAAAAATGGAGTGGTTTAGGTAAATATTACGCCTTTAAACGCCAGAAAGCCACTTTTTTTGAAAAGGGCGATAACTCGCAAATCATGTGTGCAATCGTACCTGGATCGGGCCTTCTATTCAACAATCTTGATTCATTTAGAAACCCCAAATTTGAAATCGATCGGTTTAGTATTTTCGGAGAAATAGGCATCTGAACTGGGTTCACATGCAATGTCAACTCAGGCTCGGTTTACATGAAAACTATAAGAGCGACCATTTTCTAGTAGTGAGTCAATTCAGAGTCCGTATTCAAGCTATCTACTGCCAAACAATTGAGTGATTTAAATAAATATTACGCCTGTACACGAAAGACAACCAACTTGTCTCAAAAGGGCGATAACTCCCAAATCACTTAAGCAATCATCACACGCTTGAATCGTCTAATGTAACATTTTGATAAATTTGGATACCCCAAATTTGAAGCCATTCGGTTAAGTATCTTCGAAGAAACGGGCCCGGACACAATTCACACACGCACACACACACGCACACACATCCGCACAGACGGCACTCACTGAGGAGGAGAACTGCGTTCGGAACACCATACGCGTCAGCATCGATGACGCAAGTTTTCTTACGTCATTGTCAGAGTTACACTTGCATAATCGTCTCTGCGGGAGATCGGCAGTGACGTGCGTTTGTACCACAGATGCTTGCCTATGAACGTGGAAATTTTAGCCCGTCCTATTATGTTGTTTCCATTACTATGGAAACAACATAAAAAGGGGTGATTTCCAGACGATTTCCGTGTCTGTCTTCTCTGCGAGTGCACCAAGAGAGCGACATAGCAGGAGTAAAATACAACAGCTACATGCAGCAATTAATACGCAGTGAGGCAGTGGCATTAGGCAGCAAAGCAACAGCAATACGCAGCGACACCGGCAGCAGCAATAAAGAACAGGGCAGCAGCAACACGGAACAGGCAGCAGCTATATATACACCGACGCAATACGCACAAAGCAGTGGCAATACGCAATAAGGCAGTAGCAATCTGCGGCGGGGCATTTGCAATACACACCAAGGCAGCGGCAATGTGCAGCAAAACAGCAGCAATACGCAGCGAGACAGCAGCCGGCAACACGCAACAAGGTGGCGGAAATACGCAACAGCTTGAAGCAGTGGCAATACGCAGCAAAACAGTAGCCGCAATGCGTGGCGAGGCTTTTGCAACAGACACCGAGGCAGCGGCAATGTGCAGCAAAACAGCAGCAATACGCAGCGAGGCAGCAGCCGGCAACACGCAACAAAGTGGCAGAAATACGCAGCAGCTTGAAGTAGTGGCAATACGCAGCAAGACCGGCAGTAGCAATGCGTGGCGAGGCTTTTGCAACAGACACCGAGGCAGTGGCAAAACGCAGCGACACTGACAGTGGCAGTACACACCAAGGCAGCAGCTTTGGAAATGTTCAGCCCACAAAATTTGAAAATAAATGCAATTTTGAATTCCGAAACTTAAACTGGTAAGCTGACCCTTCGCACCACGTGATTGTGGATGCCGCGTTCGTGTCCAGTATGTGAGAGATTGCGTGTGATTCACGTGAGCGTGCGTGTTGGATTTAGCTCGCGGCGCTTTGAGCCAATTCAAGAAATTGGGTAAAGCGCCTACACAATCCTCAATTATTATTATTATTATTAATGCGTAGCGAGGCAGTAGAAATGCGCAACAAGACAGTCGCAATCTGCAACAGCTGAAGACAGTGGCAACCAGCAACAAGACAGTGGCAACCTGCAACAAAGCAGTAGTATTCAAACCGATCTACTGATACTCCTTCGAGCAGCATCTGTTCAGTCACCATGCCACGCAAAGTAAACAAGCCAAAGCCTAGCATTCCCAGTGTAAACACTTTAAACACCACCACCGAAACCACTCATCCACCCATGCACCTCTTCCTCTCAAACTAGCATCTTGTGCCTTTAACGAAGACAGATGCTGGTGTGTACACAGTACCTTTCACTGCAACTTGCGCACGGCTCTCAATTCTGCCAAGATTGTTTGAGGCTTCACACGTGTAGTTTGCGGACTGGCGGACATCGGTGAGTCGCAGGACGTTACTCCTCATGGGAATGTTGCTCTCCAACGTCAGAACGTTACTTCCCTGTCGCCACTTGACGTAAGGCGTAGGGGACCCCTCGGCCTCGCATGTAATGGTGACGTCAGACCCCGCCCTGACCTC
Source organism: Batillaria attramentaria (assembly GCA_018292915.2). Taxonomy (NCBI): domain Eukaryota; kingdom Metazoa; phylum Mollusca; class Gastropoda; family Batillariidae; genus Batillaria; species Batillaria attramentaria. Next base: position 855,141 of record JACVVK020000226.1, read on the forward strand.
CACATTTTCCGGCTCCTTTGTGAAGTAGGGGGGTACTCTCCTTTCTTAAAATAATAATAATAACAACAACAACAATAATAATAATCTTCATTATCATCATCATCATCATCATAAACGGTGTCATCATATTGTTAAGAAAATGTGACCCGTTCTCACAAAAGGGACCATAAGTCGAAAATTATCCATTTCGAATTATGTACACCACTGCAATCTACTGGTTATGCAGTTTAATTCAACATAAGAATGAAAGCTGTACTACTAAAATTGACAGAGATTTCAGCAGTTGAAGTTGGCTACTCACAAGGCGGCCATACTGACCCCCGGCACTCTTTTCGCCTGTAGCGGCTTTCGGCCTAGCGCGACTTACGGTCCCTTTCACGAGAACGGGTCACAAAATAATGTCTGTGTTTCTGAAAATAAAATTACTGCTTGTTTGCCTGCTTACATGACAGATTGATTGATTCATTGATTGATTGATTGATCGATCGATCGATCCTGGGACTCATATACCGAACTATATGTAACCTTCAAAAGGATCAGCATAAGAAACGGGGTGTTGCGTGTATGCTTTCAATGAACGCCAATGCTACAGGCGGTCGACTACAACAACGTCTGCCAACTTAAAACAAACAAACAAACAAATCCTATGCGGGATAGGGGAACCGGGATAGCCGAATGGTAGAGCGTTGGACTTTCAAAATCCGGGTCGTGAGTTCGAATCCAGGCTGGAGCCAAATACACGTATTTGTAATGCCCTTTATTGTGTAATGCCTTTTACCTCGTTGTCCCATCTGTGATATCGCCCACAGGTGACGAGAGGACGTTAAACTCCCCAACATCCACCAACCCGCATATTATGTGGGATGATTTGTTTTGGCAGAAATGGGCAGACACGGCTTACCTTTGACGTAGAGTGTTGCAGGATACGAGTAGACGGCGCCATGCTGATTTTCTGCCACGCACTCGTACTGTCCTTCGTCAGATGACTGACTGTTGGCGATCTGCAGAAAACCTGGTCAAAGGGGCAATCTTTATGAGTTTTATGCTCACCGGCAGATCGTTCTGAGGTTGAAATCGTCGTATCTATCATCACACCACTTAGACACCTGGATACTAATGACAACTGACGTTTCTAACGCTGACAATGATCCAACAGCAGCGTCCTCAGTAACCCTAGTCACGTGGCTAATCGGTCGAGGTCGTACAAGATTTATCATTGGCTTGGTGCACGAGTTACGTCCTCAGTGACGCTGAAGGAGATTGTCGCCGACGAAAGTCGTAGAATTTGAATGTTCGACCGCTCGCGTAAAATGTAAACAACACTGAATCGCGTTAAAGGTCTGCAATCTCAGCAAAAAGCCGCAGCATTGTGTGTGTGTGTGTGTGTGTGTGTGTGTGTGTGTGTGTGTGTGTGTGTTTTAACTGCGACTCCTTCGACTGTGCATTATCCAGGCAACTCTGTCACATTTGCAGAGTTTTCAGCGCTTCGGGGACCCTTATAAAACCAGAGCACGAGTTTGCCGTGACATTATTTGGCTTTTGGTCAGAGAGCGAGACACGTCGCTACAGTGTCTAGCAGATGTTGAGTGCTGCACGATCTTTCTCGCTCAGTGTCAAAACGCAAACTGAGCTGTGAACTCAGGCTGCCCGTGGCTTTCATTGGGGTTTCAGGGACGCTGGAAACTCTGCAACTGTGAGAGAGTTGACTGTGCTTGCACGGTCGACTCTGTAATTTTTTTTCACACTTCGGAAAGCTTTTTGTTGGGAGCTTAGATCTTTAAGAGTAATACAGTCATCAAGACAGAGTATGTATTTTGAGCGTACAGGCGAACTCGCAAGCGAAACTGTTTAAAAACATCAGCTAGTCTAGCAAACTAAATTAATATGGAAACGGCCCGTTTAAAGAAGATCACGGGCAAAGTGTGACACAGTTTTGGCGATACATGTGTCAGCGAAGAACTAGGCTGACTGGTCGCGTGTCACCCACAATGCCGGGTCGAAGTGCCATATCAAATTTCACATACAAACGCAAAATTGGAAGTTTGAAATTTGACCCAGAATCCTAAGGTTCAAAACCAAGTTCTGACACACTGACAAAACCCTCGAAGCTTCTCAGTCTCCAGCGGAGCGGTCGCTACCGAACCCAGGATCAAAGAGCGGTCGACGGGTAGAAATTTAAAATGACACTTCGTCCCGGCATTACCCGCCCACCCACTCACCACTTTCAAGAAGTTTAACACGTCCGTCACTGGTGTAGTTGACAGGCAGCCTGTTCTTGAGCCACGCGATGGTGGGTTGTGGGTCTCCAGTCGCTTCACAAGGCAGCAATGTGCTGCGACCTCGCTCCACAGCCTTCAGACTGGGTTGGCGCGAAAAGCGTGGGTAGCCAGATGGAGGCGAATCAGCTAATGAATGATGAAGAGGAATGTGAGTAAACTGAAGATCTGGGTAAACTACGGTGTGTATTTGATGGTAGTGGACTTTAGAAGAAACAACGCATTTGATTTCGCTTGAGGGTTTGTTTTTTTTCCGCCGGAGGAACGGAATGGTTAGAACAATGAAAAAAACATTCTTAGTAGCAGTAGTAGTAGAGGTAGTAGCTGAGTGGTGGAGGTGGTAGTAGCAGTAATTGTTGTAGTAGTAGTTGTAGCAGTAGTAGTAGTAGAACCAGTGTTATTTCCTTTGTACACCACTAAAACCGTGGCGGGTCATTAGTATACACACACACACACACACACACACACACACACTGTCTGTTTTTGTTTGTTGGTTTGTTGGGTTTTTTTGTGTGTTTTTTGTTGTTGTTTTTTTGGGGGCGGGGGGACTATGATGCCGGCGAAGGCTTATAGGGAATATACAGGCACTTCAAGTTGGGGCTTCGTGCATTTGTATCCTTTGACCTTAAACCCACTAACCAGCAACCAAAACCGAGCAAAACAACTCACCTCGGTACACTGACAGACTGGCCTCACTCCTACTTTCACCGTTGGCGTTGTAAGCGATGCAGGCGAATACAGCATCGTCCCACCTGAAATGCACAGGATTTATCCGGAGAACAGACATGTTCCTATCCGTGTCGATGATTTCGTAACGTTTGATGCGCTCCAAAGTCATCGTCCTTCGTCCTTTTCTCCGTTTCTCCCAGCGGTACGAGGGAGCCGGCGTACCCACGGCAGCACAGAAGAAGCTGGCTACGCCACGTTCCAACGCACCTTGAGTCTTGGGAGACAGTGTGATTCTAGGGATGCCGGTATCTGTTGTGAGACCGCACGCTAAACGTTTAATTTATATTGTGTATGTTATCTTGTTGTGTGTGTTTTTGTTTGTTGTTGGGGTTTTTTTGTTTTTGTTTTTGTTGCTGTTTTTTTTTAAGGGGGGGTTATGTTGTGCGTGTGCGTGTGCGTGTGTGTGTGTGTGTGTGTGTGTGTGTGCACGCGCTAATCAAAACAATCTTATTAATTCAAAAAATGCAAAGCACTAAACTCACCGACCAGTGCGGTCCCACGCTCTGCGGCCAAAACGGCGGCTAGTGCCGCCAACGTGATACCAAAAATCCACATGTCACACGGCCATACTGCTCCACTATGCCTGTTGTCACTCGTGGGCAACAGTCGTCGTAACTGCCCTCATTTACAGGAACCGTGAAGAATACAGTCGTGTTACTGTGCGGGTGAAGGAGCACGAGAAGGGTCAAGTGCCTCTGACCTCAAGTTTACATGAAACGTTCGGCTTTCCACACAGCTTTGCGAGAGCCTTTATGGAACAGAGCTAAAATTGAGACTGCACTAATGGCATATCAAGCAAGTAAGCAAGCACGCGCGCGCGCGCGCACACACACACACACAGAGGCACACACACTGCACACACACACACACACACACACACACACACACACACACTGCACACACACACACACACACACACACACACACACACACACACTTACCCAGTGGCACATTAGAAGAAAAGATTTCATCACGTGTGCCGGAACTCCAGAAGGAACTTCACTGAATGCAATTTCTTAAGCACCCATAATGAAAGATCAAAGAGAAGATCCATGCAAAGTCAAAGAGTCAAATTTAGCACATTATTGTACATTATTGTTTGGGCTTTTTCCCGGTTTTGTCTCTGTATGGGAAAATCAGGCAAAACTGACGGCTCTTACTGCTGCAAGCACGAGAATAATGAAAGTGCAACACTCCCACTATTCCGAATTTAAATCCAATTTAAAATTATGATTGGGGGGGGGGGGGGGATGTTAAGGTGCACAACCCCGAACTTACTTTAGTAGGATTTCAGTGAATGAGTCAAACGACCAAGCAACCCACCACATGGCCTGCATACAGGCGTGGAAGACAGTGTATTACCTTCCATAACTCACCAAACCCACATAAATGGAGGCATAATTAATCCTGTCTCTTTGGTGAGACCTAAGATTTGACAACAGGCCACACTAACGCTCAGTTGGTATAGTTCGTCCGTTAGAGAGTGCAAATGTATACCAGTCAATTCCGTCGATGTTTGGCATGAAGTCGTAGATTGAAGTCAGCAGACCCCGGAGTACATGAATTTTGCACCCCAGCCCGCGTTGCGAGGATACAGTCGCCCCCGTTAGTGGACGACTGGAGTGTATTTTCCCCTCCTGCTCACGACTGGTATACATTTGCACCCGATACCGGGCGAACTACTGTCTTCACAAAAAGTTAAGGACCAGTCAACACAATGGGTGACAGTTTCAATAGATCAGAAAAAAAATAAACGATAAGATTTTTCCCGTAAAATTTGGTAGCAAGGTTAAGGGGCAATTAGTGAACATGGCGACCACTGTGTGGATGGCACGTGCGCGTCACACAGCATGCTTGGCGCGTTTGAAAATCTGCAATTTCGGCAAAACAAGACCGAGTTTCAGTGTTCAGTGAGCGATACCTGGGGCTTTCTGCACGGCAAAAATGAGATGCAGGTCAAAGAATGCATCCCTGGTTATGAACTGTGCTCATTTGTTTGCCTAAATAAGCCGCCGTTTCAGCGATGTTCAGCACTACACCATCATGCCACCACGACAAAAGTTGAATGATATTTGCAAGTGGTCCTTAACTTTTTGTGAAGGCAACTGAGCCACACTAACCCTTTCATAGGCTTCAGTCCAAGCCGGCTGAGTACTCAAAGTAGCAGGAAACAGCCGGTCAAAGCGCTTCCTGCAATCCACTTCTACTGTAAAAGTACAAGGTCGCACTCTTTCAAGTACAATGCAGCCTGGCCAACAACGCCGTGGAAAACTTTTGGATGCGTTAAATCTGTGCACCCAAAACAGTCACTTGTGTCAATATTAAACATCACAGACCATTATAAAGACTTGCGTTGGTGTTATATTGTCCTAAAAGCTTGATTTTTTCACACAGTGGAGCGAGCCAGCATACTGGATGATTGGTTTATTTATAGAAAAAAAATTGGAGCTATCCATACAGGAAAAATAGGCTCAAAAAAAGCGACGTTTTCTCCAAATTTACTAAAGCAGTCGCAATGCCCGAGTGGAGATTCATCTCATTCAGCAAAGCGCCATAGAGCTTGATATGTGGCAATATTCCCTCAACTCAATGGGCACAGTTTCTTTAAAGATCTAAGCTCCCAACAAAAAGCTTTCCGTAGTGTAAAAAATTTTACAGAGTCGACCGTGCAAGCACAGTCAACTCTCTCACAGTTGCAGAGTTTTCAGCGACCCTGAAACCCCAATAAAAGCCAAGGGCAGCCTGAGTTCACAGCTCAGTTTGCGTTTTGACACTGAGCGAGAAAGATCGTGCAGCACTCAACATCCGCTAGACACTGTAGCGATGTGTCTCGCTCACTGACCAAAAGCCAAATAATGACACGGCAAACTCGTGCTCTGGTTTTATAAGGGTCCCCGAAGCGCTGAAAACTCTGCAATTGTGACAGAGTTGACTGTGCTTGAACGGTCGACTCTGTAAATTTTTTTTCACACTACGGACAGCTTTTTGTTGGGAGCTTTGATCTTCAAGTGATCCAATCCCCAGTGCTGGTGTCCCAGTCTCCAAAATTTGCAAGTGAAGTGTTACTGGCACAACAGTACAGATATTCTTGATATTTTTTTTTTTTATCATAGAAGAAAAAAAGTGACTGTATTCCCATGCGTACTACTTTCCAAGGAAACGTTAAGCAGTTTAAAAAGGGTAGAGATAACTTGCCAGTGCACACAAGTTGTCAAAAACGTAATACATGTGTCAACTATTCAGACTTCTCTCCGACTGTCACAAGCCAAAACAATACCACACTCTAGCTTACTATTGACTTTTTATTCATCTGTGATCTGATTCAAAACTTCTCAAAACACACCGTCATGATATGTAGATCTGGCAAGACAGCCCCTGCATTGTGTGAACTCAAGTAACAAGAGTAAGGATTCGCCTTTCTTCTAGCACAGTTCATGAAATCAATGGATAATTGCCGTATAGCGGCTCACTTGTCCAGTAGCAATATTCTGCAATATTCTGCATAAAACCATACTTGCAGCATGAAGAGCATTGCACAGAAACAGGAACACCCGAATTTAAAACACACTTGAATAAACTGTATGGGATATAATAAGTACAGATTTAAAACATACTTGAGTAAACCGTTTAGAGTAAGAAAAGTATAACATCTGTCAAGCATTAAAAGAAATGGAAACGGATAAAATGGATAAAACACAAGCACTGTAAACCCTCTGTATAAAACAATCTCTGTCTCTAGTCTGGAGAAAACAAAAATAAAAAGACGAATTTCAACATATCAAACAATTCCTGTAAGGATTTTTTTATCCAGTGTGTCGTGGAAAATTTTAAGTACATGGTGGACCAGTGTTTGGTTGTAAGGTACATTGTAATAAAGCCAATGTGAGGTCAGAAAAGTAATTTTGTTATCCATATTTTTGGCATACAGCATTAAGAATCTTAAAATACAGAATAATAAAAACCTGTGGAAGAATTAAACAATTGTCACAAACATGAGCACATATGGAAAAACCACCAAAATCTATATTTAAAAAAACCAAACAACCTAATGGATAAATATTAATTATTATAATTCAAATTCATGTGCATAACAAATCAGATCTATTTTGTCACACTAATACAATCTGGTCTTCGCCAGTTCTCTTTCTCTATATATTACTCTCAGTCTATACTTTCTATACGGTAAAAAAAACACATTATTTTTAAAAATTCTCTGAGTATTAAAGTGTAGTGTCACCAAGTGCTTTAAGCAGGTAAATCTGAGCATCAGAACTTGTTAAAACAAATAAGACTGAAGAGTAATACCAGTACATTGTACTATCAGTGACATAATACTGCACTGATGGTGCAAATGATACATCACAAAACCCCACAACACTGGTACATGTACATGGCACATGATACTCACACTTGAAAGACACTCTCTGATTATCCGGTTTCATGAAAGAACTCAAACAAGGAGTGGGTGTTTGGGAGTTTAACGTCCTTTTCCACCACGTAAGGGTGATATCAAAGATGGGGCAACGAGAAAAAGGCCAGCAAAAATATTTCGCCAAAGCCGGGATTCGAACTTGTAACCCGAGCATTGAGAGTCCAACGCTCTACCATTCGGCTATCCCGGCTCCCCTCTCAAACAAGGAAGAAAGAATTTTGATTTTTTGTCTTCATATTTCAGTTTCAAATGATGCATTTCAGTTCCACACACGTATCTTCAAACAGGGCTTGACATCTATGGAACTATTACAGGACACAAAATGTCCTGGCCTACTGAAAAAATACAGGACATTTGTCCTGCATAGGAAGAAAACAAAGCAGAAACTGTGGGACCAGGCATGAGTTTTCCCACTGCCCCCCAAAAAAGAAAGAGGAAAACAGTATGTGTTGTAAAGAAAAAAAGGAAACGGCAGCGATGTCAAATATTCCTCAAAACCAACAACGGGGAAGGGTGGTGGGGGCCCAGATTGTCCTGCATGTGAAACATGTTTCTGGTTTTTTCCTCATGAAACGGCAGAAAAAACAAAAGAATGGCGACAATTAGCACAGTGGTGGCAGAATTCCACCAAATGGCCGAAAAAAACCTCATGCTTGAGGACATACATCCGCATTGGTTAGAAAATAATCTGACATTCTGACGCGAGCATAAGGGCCTGTACAAGCCCTGCAAAAACCACCCTGGGGATGCACAGAGGATCTACATACACACCAATACCTTTACAAGTTTACAGAAGGAATTCCTGATTATCACAGGTGTGCACGCATTCATAAATGATGTCATGCACAATTGTCCATGGATCTCCATGTTCAGCTTTTTCTTATGTTCCTTTTTTGGGGATCATAAAAATTAACTGACTGACTGACTGACTGACTGATTTTCTCTCACTCCAACACAGGTCAGCACTGTCCTGAAGGGGTTAGTGTAAAATATGCTGCTGACAGTAACAGCTGAGCAAAATGACGCCAACTGAATGGAAATGTGGGCGCAAGTTCATCCACAGCATACAGTAAAAGACTGGTAAGACTGCAACCCTGTATCTAAAAAAAAAAATTGAAACTGCACTACACATTACATTGAAACTGCACTACACATTACATTGAAACTGCACTACACATTACAGCCGGTACTTGCAGTAAAAGCAAAACTTTCACAGGCAGTTTTTGAGCACAAAAATGTCTATCACAGTCTTCAGATTACGATTTCCATTTTGCCCTTTCGGCTATAGGACAAAAACACACTTCAGAATGCAATCTCAGCAGATCAGACCGCTGCTACTGTATCTAAACAGGGTGCATAGCTGATAGTGTCACTGCACTGTGCTTGTGATAGTAAATCCAAAACTTGTAGCACAACTTTAACATCCCATGGATAATTCAGAAACTGCACTGTGACACTGTTGTCAGTAGTCGGGAGCGGGAATGTAGACGGAGGATCCGCGAGGAGTGAACAGCACGGCCTCGTTGTCTGGCCTCAGTGTGAACGGTCCGTCATACGCGTGTTGGCTCCTGGGGCTGAGATCCATAACCTGCCCGAGGAAGCAAGAATTTTGGATGAAACTCAAGAACACTGGGAGCAAAAACTCTACACCATTCTTTCGCTATTCTACACCATCCTTCCACTAACCATCTGCATTTCTTCTCCCATCCGTCTCTCACAACCTAGCCCTAATTGCCAAGTTTGCTCAGGGTGGAGGCGTTTGCTCGATCATCATTATTATCATAAGATTAAATAATTTATCACCGTCCATGCAGTACACATTTGTGATGTTCAGAATCAGTTGAAAAGTACATGTGCCAAAAAAAAAAGAAAAAAAAAAGAAGAAGAAGAAAAAAGCCCCCCCCCCCCCCCCCCCCCCAAAAAGTAGTCTAATTAGTTGTAAACAAGTCTGTATTTGAAATTACAACACACAATCTATAAACAGGCAGTGGACGCATCATTCAAAGGATGCACACAAAACCATCTACAGCACTCGCTTAATAAATTTTTCTTCCCCTAGTTTTTTTTTGTTTTGTTTTTCAGACACAAAAGCAAGATGAAAAACTAAAGACAACAATACACTGAAATTATTTGCCTTTTCCTAAAAATGCAATAACATGAAGAAATAAACAAAAAGCACCATAACACCAGTACCAAGCAACAACGAAACAAAGACCTGCAACTGAAACATAGTCTCAGAGTGAATAATACCACTAGTAGGTAAATAATTAAGAAATGAAACAGAATGGAATAAAACTCCACACAAACGAAGGGGCAAACTGCACATCAGAGCCACGGTGCCTGGGATGCACACAGTTTGGAAATGATCACACAGGGTAAATGACACTGAGTATGCACTTAACTCAATTCCTCCCCCCTCCCCCCAAAATCATCATTAATTTATGCATGGATTTCAATTTGGCTTGGTGACAGTGTTGCAATTTGATTATACTCGTGTTTGCTGCAACAAGAGCCATCAAGGAACCGTTAATCATACCTGATTTTCGCATACAGGGCCAAAACCGAAACAGAGTCAAAAGCATGGGATGCTCATGCGCGGTACGAAATGTGATAAGCACATAAAATATGCAGAAAATCTGACTCTCGAATCCCACAAATCCATCAACTGACAAAAATAAAAGAAAGAAAGAAATATGACAACAAGAAGCTATCTCTGAGTAACACTTTACAGTACATGTATTCCCATGGGATCCACACAAAATAAAGACTATGCCACAGCGGGAAAAGCCAGTGTAAAAATTGACACTGTGTTAACCCCTGCAAACCATAAAATACTCAAACAAGCCTAGCTTTATCAGCATACTTCATGCACAGACAAGCAAATGCTTCTGAAATGAACACATGCATGGTTGCCAACACCCATGGGAAATCTGCACATGATGACAAAAAACAACAAAAGAAATTGGTGGACACCCACACATCCAGCTTAAAGGGGAAAAGGAGAAATGGAATAATGAAATATCCCCGTAAAACCCTTGATATTGCACATGGAACACAAAATGACTGTATGCTGGCACAGTACAAACTCAAGTTTCCTGCAAAACAAATAAATATATACAACTGACCTGCAAGACAACATCCACATGCGTCGATAATAAAAATAAAATTGCAGGCACCATCAGTCATTTAACTTTTGGGCAATTCCCTAACAAGCAATCCACTGCTCACTTAACTTATTGGAGATGGAGAATCGGGTGGAAAAGGTATGGAATGTTGCAGGACTCAAATGGGATTGGTAGGGAGTGAAAAGGGATAAATGGGATCAGACAAAACTGAAGCAAGAGCACGGTTTGATACAATTAGTGTTACTGTGTATCACCATAATCATGATCATGTTTGTAAGAATGTATTGTATGACTGTGTGTATGTAACGGTTTTGCAATTGTAAGGCACCCAGAGCTCCAGCAGGAGGTTGGGCGCCAGACAAATCCTCATTATTTAATACTGTGGCCTTTTAAAGTTTTTTTTTGAAATGTTCAGCCCTCCAAATTTGAAAAACAAAGGCAATTCTAAACTCCGAAACTTTAATAGCTGAGCTGACCCTTCGCACCACATAATGTGTTTATGTCCAGTGTATGCGAGAATGCATGTGATTTACATGAGCGTGCGTTGGGTTCAGTACGTGGCACTTTAAGCCGGTTCATAAAATTGGGTAAAGCTCCTATACAATGATTATTATTATTATTATTTACAGCACAATCAGAGTATGTAAGGAAAACACTCTATCTGCTAAGTGAACTGTAGTTACTGCCACAATGTGGTATTTTTCACACCACTTTCTCTCTTTTCTCAAACATAAGATTAGCTATATTCACCTGTGCTGTTCGACAAACTGAAGTAGAGTTCAAAAGCACACATCCTGTAGTGCAACTTCTAGGGCAACCAAACATAATACCCAAATAAACCTGTTCGCAAAAAAAACCCAAAAATCAAAACCCTAATATTGCACTATTGCTCTCTGAAATAACAGGAGTGGAGGGGTGGCTGGGGGGTAGGGGTTGGAGTGGGGGGGTCGTCAAAGATTGGTGAATGAGGGCAACAGGAATGTCCAAAAGCTGTGGCGACTGATGCATGCACTTTCATATGAAACCAAAATTCCATGCTGTTCTCGTGAACAAAAAAGCGTTACCTCCTGTAGGTCTGGTGCTAGTCTGGAAGAAGTTGCTAGAAAAAGAGACAGACTGGTTGTGAACAGACAGACAAGACAGTCCGAGACAGAAGGAAAGAAAAGTTTCAACTGAAATGGCACAGACACTACGGGGGGTGGGGGATGGGGGGGCAGACTCCAGCGGTGCTGAACATACACAGACATTTCGGTTTGAATACTTCCACCAGAGGGTTTACTGTTTGGGAGAGAGAAATAAGATTTTTCCAATCAGAAGTGAGAAAAATTTAAGAGGAACATGACCCAGAAATCTCAACAGTGTAAAGTAGTGATGTGCATGCAGTCAAACCACTCAATTTACCCTGTGCATCCTGTGGCACGCAGACAGAGATCCATTAGTTAGAAAAGTGCACACAAATGCGTAAAAAATCTCTCTCTCTCTCTCACACACACACACACACATACACACACACACACCATTGAAACATCTGCTGGATCAAGAAAAAAACAACAGAGAGAAATGAAATTTTAATTAATTTAAAAGAGTGGACAGTCAGGTATCTCACAAATTTGCAGTTTTCAGAAACCCACTCGACCCGCAACCCCCCCCCCCCCCCCCACCCCCCTAAAAAAAACACCCCAAAAAACCCTACAAAAAACAACCTGATTGTAGCTAGCTTTCCCTTGATCCAGCAGTGGATGAATGGTGTCAAGGGTGAGTACAGCAACTTAAAATTCTTTAGTGTTATCTCACATCCCCCCCCCCCACCCCCCAATCAGTTCACCTTCACACAACCCACCCTGCACAACAACTGCCCTTTACCTCTATATGCCTTGCGTTGCCATTGCCAGGAGACGTGGACATGCTGTTTGACTTTCCGTTTCTTTTTGGTCTAATGGTCAGTTCCCGCGACTTGGGAATGATGTCCGCGTGGAGATAGGCAGGAGGCCCGACGATGCTCAACAGTACCGGCAAGAAGGTCAGACCGTGGAACAGCCCGAACAGTACAACTGTGGAGAATACCTGCAAAATGTTTTGCACAGGTGTGAATACATAAAACACAGGGCAGTTGGGCAATCAGGAAACATCTACACGTTTCTCTAAAGTCAGATGGCAAAATCATTACCACCAACAGTCTCGGGCTGGGGAACTGCCGAGGGAAAAAAAAGACTGAAACCTAGGCTGGGGTGCAGAGGCAGCACCCTGCTGCGGGGACCATGGGGGACACCCTACTTAACCTTCCGGCTACGTCGCTAAAAAACTTCTTAGTCCTACATCGTGTGAAACAACTTCCCCATGGTTTTTACATAGGTAATTTTCGACTTATTCCTAGTCCTACGTCGTGGGAAACAAATTACCCATGGTTTTTACATAGGTAATTTTCGACTTATTCCTAGTCCTACGTCGTGGGAAATAAATTACCCATGGTTTTTATATAGGCAGATTGTAGCTTATTCCTAGTCCTACATCGTGGGAAACAAATTACCCATGTTTTTTTTATATAGGCAATTCACAACTTATTCTTATTTATTGTTTAATTACTCTGCTAATTACAAGTTAAACAACACAATTTTTGGCATGAACATAGTCAAACCATTTATTGATAAAGTCATGAAATTTCAAAGGTGTGACCTAAATATTGACCGAGATACGTTCATCTAAAGCAATGTGTGTGCAACTTTTTACCCACGACGTAGCCGGAAGGTTAAGAAAACAAATTTAGTATTTTTAAAGGCATTCAGCAGCCTCCCCTGGAAAAATATTGCCATGGTACTGACGTGTACGTCTTCAGAAAAGAAGTTAGATTGTCCCATATGGCATTACATGTATCATGGTACATGACTCCCCCCCCCCCCCCCCCTTTCCTTTGGCTGAAACGTAGATCTATTTCAGCTGAAAGGATAGAAAATTTGGCTGAAAATTAACAAATGACTGAGAATTCCCTAGCCTGCAGTCTCCATACCCTAAAGAAGACCAGAAATCCATAGCTGGCGCTGTCAGCAAGCAGGACAAATGCCAGAAATGTGCTGAAGCCTCCGTTGAAGACTGCTGGTCCCATGTTGCGAAGTGTGGCTATGGTCCTCTCTAAAGACACACAGAGAAGAGGAACAACAATACAGCATGAAAAATTCATCCAGCAAGTTTATTAGGAGTCAAATACTGTAGAGTAAACACTTTATCTGCTGGCTGCAACAATGGCCGTTCACTCCCTCCACTGGTGATAAGAAGTTATGACAAAGCATCACGAAAGGAAATACTGCTCAGGGGTTGCTTTTGTTGCATTTTTTGGAGTGTGTATATTGCATTTTGGAGATGCCCTACACATTTTCTAGGGACCTCTGTGTACTTGTACACATTTTGAGGGGGCTCGTATTGCACCCAATAGTCGGCGCTCTGACAGCCTCCCTGCTTGCTGGGCTTATCCCTTGTCAATTACCGCAGCAGGGCAGTCAGCAGTACGCTAGATTACACTGGTCACTAGCCAGCCAAGTAATAAAACATTCCAGCTGATGTGTGATGCTGTCACTGTGCAGGCGTCTATGTGCTACGATGCCTGACACCACCAAAACAGCTCAGAACGATCTGCAAGCATAAAAAAAAAAAACCCTTAAAACTTAGCCTTGAAGTCTAATGCTTGTACCAGCCTGAGCCATACCTGTGCGTGGTCCTGATATCGTCATGAAGGTGTGCCCGATGTGTGCGGAGTAGTCGACAGCCAGCCCGACGCAGAGGGTGAGAAGGATACTGCTGGCAGTGTCGATGGTGGTCCCCCAGAACTGCAGACTCCCCGCAACATCCACCTTGTAAAGACAGACAAACAACACTGAATTTCTACAGGTGTCCACTTGTGAGATACAAGAAAGAAAAAAAAACAACCCCAAAAAACAAAACTCACTACCACATGAAAAGCTCATAAACTAAAACCTAACCAAACGAGGAAACACTAGGCAGATCACACCATCAGTCTGGGTACATCAGCCACTTATCAATCAGGCTCCGCAGTTCTGTAAAAACGAACAGACTGTGTCTGCTACACGTACTAGTAAATAAGGAACCACTGTTCACCCTCTTCAAATGAAATGAAATAAAGCGCTCACCACTGTGAAGATGACGCAGAGAAACACCAGAAGGCTGGTCCAAGGGTTAGCAATGAGGATGAAGGTGACAAGAAGTACGGACACCCCAGCTAATGCCAGATTTCTGTACAGCTCCTCCTTCAGAACCTGTGCAGCAACAGCAACAGTCACACAAGGCAGACTGTACTTGGGTCACTGATGAAGGATTCACTTTTGGGTGAGTTATGCAGTGCAATGGTGTATTAAAAACAAAAAAACAAAAACTAAAGGGAAAGGCTCAATGGCATTGTGTGATGCTTATGTAAAAGTCCAGGTTAATTTAACCCACGGCTACAGGCCTAACCCAGACTAGGACAAAAACGCAAAAGCAAAATTAAATAATAAGGAAGGAAGCAAAGAAAGGAAGAAAAAAATTCCTTCTGTAACGGCTTAGGCACCTTGCTGTAAGGGGTCCGCTTCTTGATTTAAAACAAAAAACAACAGAAGATTTAACCCTAGAGCTAGTTTAGTTCGAGGTTAGACTCTAACCCTGGGCTAAAAGCCCTAACCTCGACTATTACATACGGACCCTGGTTAGTTCAAGATTTGTCTTTCAACCTTTATATGTACATAATTCATACATATATACAAACATGAGGGTTTTATATCCTTTGCCCTGAACAACATTTGACTGTTCTGAAGCGGCGAGTGTTCTGGTTTGCATGTGTTCTGGTGTGTGTGTGTGTGTGTGTGTGTGTGTGTGTGTGTGTGTGTGTGTGTGTGGTTACACCCTGACCTCCTGGCTTTGTAAATTTTTGTATATATATTTCTTCCTATTCACTTTTTTTTTTTCAAAGCGCTTAGAACTGTTATTGACTGATAGGTTCTAGCGCCATATAAGTACTGTCATTATCATTATAATTATCATTATAGTTCTCAAGGATATGAAGCTCTGCAGGTCCGTTCCATCCCTGTACCGGGGGCCGAATCGTTAACACTAGGCCCCCGCAACCACGGCCAAGTCGGGCTAACCGAGACCGAGCCGAGATAAGTAATAGCTAAGAAGGAAAAACATTAAAATACTCGGTGACAAGGAAAGTGGACAGTTGCGAACAACTTTGAGGTCCCCGTGCTATTTCACAGTGTGCACAGAAGCGAGGAATTCTGTCAAATTCACCGGCACAGTGAATTTTTAGCATGGCTCGGAGATTATTGTGCGTGGGAGTGATTTCCCTTGAAAACAAAAGCAGACGTTTTTTCCCGGGGGAATTTCGGTCACACCTGTCAACAACATTGTCTCCTCCAAAACCAGGGTACGGTATTATTTTGTTATGCTAACAACATTATACAGCTTAGCGAGGCGTTTCCAAATAATTAAGTGCTCTTGAACATTATGCAGCACAAAATTAACGTCTGCTGTAAAGGACGTTAAACGCCCAAACACCCACGTACTTTCTCTTTCGTGTAGTTTACAAATAAAGCTGATGAGCACTATTGAGAACCAAGCAGCCAAAGACACATGCCAGGAACAACTTGTCCTTAAGGGCCAAAAGCCATAGGACGTAAAGCAAGCTAATGATGATGATATTGAGAACGGAAAACTGATAAATGGTAAAGCATCAGAGCTGGTTCTGAAACCTGTCCTGCAAAGGTATAAGTAGAAAGAGAGAGAGAAATTTATTTATTTAATTATTTATTTTAATGGTCATAACCAACTGACACTATAGGAAAGACATTGCCGGCGCGGGAGAGATAAAACTTGATGCAGCTACAAAGAAACTGCCTCAACGTTCATCTTTTCTGTTATTAATGCCTGAAACCAAAGACAATATGTCATACCTGTAGCGTTCTCAGAGAGCGTTGTCAGCTGTTTGTAAACCACGTGAAAGATAAAGTACAGGCGTACAGCAGAGGGGTGGGTGTTCGGGTGTTTAACGTTCTTTACGGCAGACTTTAATCATTTTCGCGCTGCATAACGTTCAAGAGCACTTGATTATTTGGAAACGCCTTGCTAAGCTGTATAATGTGAGCATTACAAAATAATACCGTACCCTGGTTTTAGTTTCTTTGTAGCTGCATCAAGTTTTATCTCTCCGGCGTCGGTAACGTCGTTCCTTTATGTCAATTGGTGCGTCTTTGCTAATTGATTCTAAACTTCAGTCATTGCTTACTACATAGCATTTTCTACCTATCTCTAAATGTGCCTTCGTAGCTGCTGACAGTGACTTTCTTAATTATCGCCTGTTCACAGGATCATTTATACTCTCAAACGAATGCAATCTTTTCATCAGCTTCGCAGCAAGCAAAGATCCTCGTATATAGCCAGTGTGTTTCTGTCCGATAGTTGGTTATGATAATATAATTGTTTTCTCTCTCTTTAGTATGTATACCTTTGCAGGACAGCTTTCGGAACCGATTCTGATGCTCTAGGCCTACCGAATATCAGTTTTCCGAGTCAATTCTCATTAGTGCCCATCAGCTTTATTTGTAAACTACACGAAAGAGAAAGTACGTGGGTGTTTGGGTGTTTAACGTCTTTTACAGCAGACGTTAATTTCGCGCTGCATAATGTTCAAGAGCACTTAACTATTTGGAAACGCCTCGCTAAGCTGTATAATGTTGTTAGCATAACAAAATAATACCATACCCTGATTTTGGAGGAGACGATGTTGTTGACAGGTGTGACCGAAATTCCCCCGGGAAAAAACGTCTGCTTTTGTTTTCAAGGGAAATCACTCCCACGCACAATAATCTCCGAGCCATGCTAAAAATTCACTGTGCCGGTGAATTTGACAGAATTCCTCGCTTCTGTGCACATTGTGAAATAGCACGGGGACCTCAAAGTTGTTCGCAACTGTCCACTTTCCTTGTCACCGAGTACTTTATTGTTTTTCCTTCTTAGCTATTACTTATCTCGGCTCGGTCTCGGTTAGCCCGACTTGGCCGTGGTTGCGGGGGCCTAGTGTTAACGATTCGGCCCCCGGTACGGGGATGGGTCCGTTCATACTGCTTATTTCACAGCTGCTCACCCTGTTAGTCTCGTACGACATGTAGGACGGTGTGTAGGCAAAACACTTGTGACTGGGCAGGCTGCTACTGTCTGGGTACGTGGGTAGTCCGGCTCCGTCCACCACGGCTCGCAGGCTGTCCATGGCCTCAATGCCTCTGGCTGTCGTGGGTTGGAGCGTATGCCGCAGTGTTATGTATGAACCCTGCGACACAACCATTCCCATCACATCAATAACATGTTAAAGATCAAACGTGTTCCACAGATATCACATGAAGTGCCAACAGATAGTGCACAGCTGACTGAAATAAACTATCTCCATACAGCATGCAAATAATTTCAAACAGTATTAGATCAGTGAATGGCAGAGTGTTAGGGTGTTACACAATTACCATGTACGTTCTCATCAACTATTATCACCCTAGAAACTCCATACATAAGGCCCTGGGTGACCATGACGATAATGGTGAAGCCTGAAAATAGTTTTCATCTTAGATAACAGAGAGACAGAAGCTACGTGCAGAACCACCCATTACCTGTATTACTGTTGGAGAACTGTCATCATCAAATTTGACAAAATGAGCCAGACTTCGTCCTGCTGGATCTCCAAAGAAGGACTGGAGGTTGTCAATATACGCCTGCTCTGTTGTAGGTGATATGCCTAAGGAGATGAAAGCAACAGATTAACTGATCAATGTTTTGCGCAGGTTTGATTCCTTCAAATTTCGTCCACCTCTTCCTACCAGCACTGTTGTGCTCACAAAAGAAAACAATGCATCTTTCATCCATTTATGAATTCATGCATACTAATTCATTTGAAGTGTGTGTAATAATGATAATAATAATCATCATTATGGAGGGGAAGTGGGGGGGGGGGGGGAGGGAGGATGGAGAGCCGCACAAGCAACAGAAGCCACCTTGCAGCTAGGCAGGGATAGTAGAGCCGCCCAAGCAACCAAGACTATCTTACTGCAAAAGGGGGGAAGGTACCATAATACAGACAGACAAATGAACAGCTGCAAACACTATCAAACACAAATCACCCTTAACACACGGACACAGCTATACATGTCCTAGTACCTGTCACACCCGTGAACAAAATAAAATAAATATATACAGCAACGACTGGCGCAGTGTTCTGGTAGTCTATTGTGACTCAGACAAGTGCTGAGACAAGATGCCTGCCGTGTACAGGTAAAAATGAAAATCTGGTTTGATCAAAAATGTGAAGACAAGAAAAGCACATTGTGTAAATTCACAGAAACAAACACACAAACAACAACATTAAAAACAAGTATTCAGCCACTTACCAGACTGATTAAGCCATGTGTGATATTTGAAGAACCATGCATTTATGGTCCCATTCTGAATGCCCCAGTTCTGAGTTAACTGTTGATACATGCTGTCCAAATTGTCACGGTGTGACTGGTAGCCGAACTCACCTGCAGCAAATATCAGAAATGCATGTACATGTAATACAATGAGTGTGGCCTGGGGTTGTGACTGAAAATGTCTCCAGTTCACACACAGTTACACACCCAAACAAGAAAACTCTTCAAAATAATCATCAGACAAAGCTCATCATCATGAAATCACCAAAATCCTTATGCGTCATGCAGGCCTCCCGTTTCTCAAGCTTAAACATACTGTTCCCAACAAGCAGCCTGAGTGACAGAATGTATACTGCACATTAGACATCAAAAGCAGGTTTAAGTTTCCAAACAAATGCTGCCAGGGCGTGACTAAACAAAAAACAAACAAACAACAAAGTTACTAAAACAACATTAATTAAATGAATAGCAGTGAAAGTGTTATGGTGCATTGGGAATTGCAGTCACCAACAATTTGAGGGGGAGGGGGAGGGGGAGGGGTATATTCTTTTGAAATTTGTTTGTTAGGGGATAATTATTATGTCAAGTATCGAAAATATGCTAAAATCTACCTCCCTGGAGCCTCAAGTATGATACGAAAATCTACGCTCGTATTTCGAGATTTCATCCATGGATGATCTTTTAGTTTTACAATTAGTTTTAGAAAGAAACAATTCTTCTTGAAGAGGTCTTGTCAGGATTCCCAAACAATGAAAATATCAATGTTAGCTTGTTTCTTTTGTGCCAAGCAGAAACGGAAAAAAAGAACATTGATAATCAAAAATCTTATGAGGTCAGCAAGCTTGGCAGAACTTTTTGTCTTTGCGAGGTATACGAAAGCGGCTCCACGGAAAGTTCTCACCAAAATTGAGAGTGGTTGCCGAATGCAACCCCAAACGCACTAAAAGTCACACTTATTAGTCAGTGTCTTGTGTATTGCTTGTTCCACACACATGCGCTGTAAGACGAAAAGAGGGAAAAAAAAAAGAGAAAAAAAACAAGAGCAGAACCACCTACCACAGTAAACAGCAGTGGCTACACCCTCACTCTCGAACAGCCCTTCTTTGGCTATGAAGTATTTGTAAGCGTAGGAATCGCTGGGGATGTACGTTGCCAATTTGAACTCCTGCTCTAGTTCGGTGAAGCTCCACACGTTGACGACGAACACAGCCAAGGTGATGACAATAACACCCACCTGGAATGAGCAGCACAAAGTTAATAAAATTTCAGGACACTCACTACACTCACTGATGTCTCACTTTTCCATTTACTCACATTTTACTCACAGAGTATATGCCAATTACTTGGGGGGGAAACTAATTCCATCACTTAGGTAAGAGAAAACAAGGAGGGGGGAAAAAGGCAGATAATATTTTAAGCAATGATAACAAAAGTGTACGTTTGATTTCACAAGTTTGTTGGGGTTTGTTTTTTTGTTTTTTGTTGTTGTTGTTGTTGTTTTTTTTGGGGGGGGGTGTTTTTTTTTTTTTTTGGTTTTTTGGTGGTGGTGGTAGTGAGTGGAGGGGTGGGAGGGGGGTGGAGGTGGGGGGGGGGGGGAAGAGGGGTTAAAAGGTAGGAAAATCAGCATCAATTTTATTTCTCTTCCCACTTATGGTACTCTGACTCCAGAAGTCAGATACTGCACTAGTTGCCAAACTGAGACTAACAGGGGACACCAGTCACTAGGCAACATGAGTGATATTCCTTGCATGAGTAGCTGAGTTTCGTTTACATGTATTTATTTATTTATTTATGTATTTCAGTTCTGGCACCAAACAGTCATGAAGCCCACACAAATTTATTTTCCATGAACAAACAACAGTGCACACGTTGCCAAACCATTATAACAATCCCACCTTGACTGGTAATTTCATCAGGAATGGTCCATAAAATTTGGCGAAGAAGATCTGCAGGAAGGAAGAGTTCTGGCTGCAGGAATTTGGGGTGTAGTTCTTGTGTGTGAAGCACGGAATACAAGCATCGCGGTTCGCTCGTCTTCGTCGCTCGTCAAGAGCCAAACACGCGGAGAAAAATGTGGCCACAAGTCCCAGCAAAGCAATGATGCCCAGCACAGCGTACAAACAGAATGCACTTAAGGACGGAATGACCTGTAGACAGAGGTTCCGAGAGGTATCAGAGCAAATGCTGTGAAAGACCGCAGAGACGTGCAACATCACAATAGCCAAAAGAATCTTAATTGTACATTGCATAGTGTTATACAACACTTCAAGTTTCATTTTAAATAAAAGCCCCCTCTTCTGAAAAAAGATGTATACAGCTAGTATACTGTTACATCACGGTTCAGCAGAAATTACGCCTTTGTTGGGTAACAGTTTCCAAGTACCTTCTGCAAAGATTTCAAAAACCTTTACTGCAGCACAAATATTGTTTATCAAATTGTCAAATGAGTTTGTGAAAATGCACAATTTCTACAGAAGCAGAACTCGCCACAAAAACGAAATAATCTACAGCTTAAATTTTATGTCACTGGCATTTTGTAACCACAATATCACAATATGGAGGTATGCCATTGTACACTAATGAAGTTACCTTCACTCTCTGAGATTTTAGTGCCACTCAGGTGCATCTGAGAGAACAGTGGCTGCCAGTCAGCCGACATGCATATTCTGTTGAATTACCATATTGACTGAACCCCACCCATCTCCTGCTACCACCCCCCTCCCCCTACCCTCCTACCCCCACCCCCTCTAGCTACCAGTGTTCCCGATTACGCACAGGTGTGCGTGTTTGTATGCACAAACTCTTAAATTGACGCACAAATTTGAGAACAGCGCGTCACAGAGGACGCACGTTTTCGGTGTCGCCATGACAAACAGTATTTTTCCAACTCTCTCCTGGAAACCCGATGAAGAAAAAGTGATCCGTAACTAACCAGCTGCGGACACTTGCAGCATTGCATTTCCGCTGAGCCACTATGCGTAACAGATGGAATCTGATGTATGGACCCTTTACATAAGGACCCTCAAAAATATGGAGAGAGGTTCCCAAGGACCCTTGTATTTTCGAATCACTGGGAACAGTACTGAGCTACACCCCATTCATCCAAAGGAAACTACTCACTGTTGAGGCACCAACACCAAAGGCAACAGCGTCAGTTAGAGAGGTAACAGTGATAGAGACTCCAGCCAGTTTTAATGTGGTGGCAATCTTGTTTGGCACAGATAACCGATTCTCTTCAGGGCTCAGGTTCTTCCAGGCTTCAATCACCACAAACATGTCGTCCACGCCAATACCTGTAGGAATATTCATGTGCGTATGTCATTTCAAAACGTGGAAACTGTACAGGCCACCCCACAGGAGAATTGCTTTTTGTCAACAATCTAGCGTTATTTGGGGTCAGCTGAACAAAATTAGTCTAAATTTGGACTTTTAACTTTTACTATGAAAGTATAAACAACAAAAGCAAAACAACACTGTAACTCAAGGAAACAAAATCGGGAACTGGACAAATATGTTAACATTTTTGAAAAACAAAACCAGCTCTTTTTCATGTGCTCTCTCTCTCTCTCTCTCTCTCTCTCTCTCTCTCTCTCACACACACACACACACACACACACACACACACACACACACACACACACACACAGATGCACGCACACATAACTTTTGAGTTTTCATTGCGACACTGTTATGCAGCAAAGTGACACTGCAGTGTGGCAGTGCTAGTCAGAAAAGAGTTAAACAAAAAGAATTATTGGCTGTTTCAGAAAACAATTTACATCTTTTGATTCACTAAACAACTGTAGTGAAGAAGTGTACAAAAATCAACAAGACAACCTACCTAGCAGCATGAACGGCATAATGGACTGTATAGGGCTGTAAATGAGATCCATTGCTGTGGCAAGACCGTAGGCAAACAGGATAGATAGCCCAACGCATATCATACCAGCAAGGGAAATATAAATCTGAAAAAAGTGTCGAGAATAAGACTGTCAGTCAGCGTGTGCAGACCATACATGCATTATCTGTCCTGACAAAGTTTAGTTTGGTAAGCAAACAAACAAACAAAAATGTGGGTGTGCATGTTGTTTTTCTTCTTTCAAAAGTTAGAAAAGATTAATAATAATAAAAAAAATCGTAGCAACTTGTACTAACATAGTTGACTGAAGAGCCCATGAGTTTGTACTAACATAGTTGACTGAAGAGCCCATGAACTGCCAGGAACACTGGATAACAATTATGATGGTTCATTTTGATAACACACCTGAACTCACGCAGCGCTAAAAATGCATACGCACTTTTTGTTCCAGAAGGTTGAATTTCCCCAGTGACAACATGACGAAGACAAAGACAATGCTAAATCCTGCTGTCAGCAAAGTGATGTCCTTGTCCACAGCACCATATCCCTCATCATCGAAACTGTACCGAGCAGACAGGAATCAGATGAAACCAGAGATTCACATTAACTTGAGAAAGTGTAGATATTCAAATTTTGAAGGTGAGCTTCAAATATCAAAGGCAGATAAGACACCTTCAGCAGGGGAGAAATATATCCTATATGAGGCCGCAAATAACACACACCAGTAATTTTCTGACTGGTCAGTTTCACTGGTGTATGTCTGTTCATCGTTGTACAATGTGCGTGAGTGTGAGTGAGTGATAGGTGCACTGAGTTTTAGTTAAAGAAATGTGCCCTAGTGATACCATTTATTATGATTAATATTATTATATCCTATGAAGTTACAGAGCTGTTTGCGAATGAAGTTTTGTGTTGTTTGTTTCCAACACAAATTCTTTTTTGAAACACAGCCATATGAATACATCAAATTTTGAGAGAAAATGGGCAGCTTTATTTATGAAGCGCCAAAATAAACAGGAAACAGTGATACAATGTCATTATACTGCCAAATCATAATCCTTGAAAAAAAAATGTTACCTCCCTGACATAGGCAGATTAACAATGTCAATTAACTGTTTACCAAATCTCTGTACAAGGCTGCTTGTGTGGGATCTGACCGCCCAAGAACAGAACAAGTGCAGGAGAGAGTGGTGGGAGACAGGTAAAAAAAAAAAAACTGGAGAAAGTTTGGACATTGCTGCCACTGGGAAAGTCAAGGAATGATCTGGAACTTAGTGTGGGTCTCTGGTATCACTACTCTCCTAATTGCTACCCCCTCCCCCCCCCCCCCCCCCCCCCCATCCTCTAGGACTCAATCTGCCTGTTCCTGGTTGGACAATTCTCACTCCTTACAATATAGCTGCACCCTTCTGGTGTCAGCTGCTACATAAACAAACATTAATATAAACCAATAAAAATGCTTTTCAGCTTGTTGCAAAAAAATGTGTTATACCCCATTTGAACATTGCAGCTTTGCTCTTAAATATACACTTGCCATGTTTACCACAGTCATGGATCACGCAGAGCTTGTCACAGCATAGTAATGTACCATTAATTGCTTTGGAAATGTTCAGTTCACAAAATGTGAAAAATAAATGCAATTCTAAATTTAGAAATTTTAATAGCTGAGCTGACCCTTGGCACCACGTGATTGTAATGTGTGTAATGTCCAGTGTGCGAGAGAATGTGTGTGATTCACATGAGCGTGTGTGTTGGTTTCAGTTCGCGGCGCTTTGAGCCGATTCATGAAATTGGGTAAAGCGCCTATACAATACTCATTATTATTATTATTAAGACGTGTGCCCAATTTCATGTTCATTTCAGTTAAACAACCGAAAGTGCTCGAAAGTTGAAATTTTTTCGCTTAACCAAACACTTTAGGGGAAGTCACCAACAGTGTTTTACAACACATGACTCAAGCTGCTGGTGTTAGGCGGTGGTATGAAGCTAGAGTGGTAAGATAATGACATTTACTCTGATGTGTCTCAATCACTCTTCAAGAAAGCAAAGAAACCAACACCAGACATGCAAACAGAGTGATAAACGGCCCAGTGTAGCCTGACAGATGTCTTATCAGATTTGCCATGCAACACTATTCGAATGACTGAGAATGCAAAGTGGTTTCAGGTGCACCCCAGTTTTCTCACAACTGGCCTACTAACCTGCGGGAAGCGTAGACAAATGTAGCGTCAATATCTGGGTGGCCGCGATTTGCTAGTTCAATCATCTTGCTCTCCCATGTCTTTACAGTTGCTTCTGTCTGGAAGAAGATTAAAAAAAAAAAAAAGTCAATAACTAATACAAGACAATTTTAACACTTTTCGTACGGCACAAGAGTAATGCACGCTTTTGACACTTCTTTCAGTTTTGGCCATGAATGCATCAATCAGGCAAGAGTAATGGCCCCTTAACGGCTCTTTTTCTTTCCCTACACGTTCTGTTCGGTAGATCTTGAATTTTTGTCAACTGTGCGATGGACAGACGGCAAATACTGACGGTTGCTGAAGCCGCCATTTAGGTGTTTATAGGCATGGGCAGTGAGAAGAAGTCTGGCGCAAGTTATGATGATTTGGACGATTGTTTTGAGCAAGAACTGACGAAGAAGGAAAGAGGAAAACCTCTGTGGCGGTAAGTACAGCGTTACAAGTGAAACAGAGTCCTTCTGACAGTTCGATTCCCAAAACTAGAAGCAAACATGGCGAAATCAGTGTGTGTGTATGTGTGTGTGTGTGTGTGTGGGGGGGGGGGGGGTAAAGTTGTTCTCATGTTTGAGGACTTTGATGCGACAGGAGAGCCCTGAAACACACCAATTCTGGACGGATGACAATCTAAACGACATTCAGGCAGTACCACCATCCACACGCAGCCAATACGTAAAAGTGTGTGTCGATTCGAGTGATAAACATCGTTCATGTTGGACTGAATTGGGGACTGACCTGTTTTTCACAGACAACGGTTGCAGCTGTATTCTACACACACATGCACACACGCACATACACACACACACACACACACACACACACACACACACACACACACAGAGCACACTTGCCTCAGTCTCTCTTTTTGTCACCCATGTGATCTGGGTTGCTGTTGCCCTCTCAATACGGCCATTGTTACTGGTGAGCTCACCACCAAGCAGTGTTGCTACTTCATAACCAAACAATGGGCTGGAGAAAAAAAAACGATTGTAAAGCATATTAAGTTAATACATTAATTTGCTTGAATTTTATTGTAGATTTATTGAGACGTGCTTGAAATGCAGCCCCTGCCGTGATCTGCTTAGCAGGAATATTCTGGTAATAATGATAACATTATAATGTATTCCACGTATAAAAATAATCAGCATGTATTTTCTTGAGGAAGGATTGGTTCACACAGACTGCAAGGGAATGTACCGTATGTCTCACAAATATCCTGTATGAGGACATTTGACTGACTGACTGACTGACTGACTGACTGACTGACTGATACAGTGTCCACATCTCTCATCTTCACAGACTGTCTCAGTCTGGAAATCGTATCGATGTCACGTGCGCCAGAGAAATCCGGGCTGCGAAGGCAGCATGACTGTTGTCACAAGCTAAATATACCTGACTGTGACATTGTTGACTGTATCAAGGATCTGGTCACGGGTAAGAGCACGGATAACTGAAACGTTGTAGTTCCACAGTTCCAGCAAGCTTGTCGCGCGGCACATGGAGCCAACTCTACACATAATAATAATAATGTTCCAATGGCTTGGATATCAGTCAAAGTCCAATTAAAATCATTAATGGCCTAATACCATGGGCCCTTTCACGACAAATGTCTGATTAAAGCTTTGCTGTTTTGGTCCAGTGCCTCACAGATATGCATTCAACATGGACTTAGCAAATTCATATCAACAGAAAACTTCATTTTTTCCACAGAGAGCAAGCGAGCGAGAGAGAGAGAGAGAGAGAGAGAGAGAGAGAGTATATATTCAGATGAGATCCTACTGCTTTTGGGTTGTCAGGACACCATCTCCTATTGCTTTTTTAGTTTTTGGTATGTTATGAACAACGAACATCTACATAACATTTTATTTGTTTGTGTGCTCACATAATTTGTTTACCTGACACAGAAATTTTCAAATTTCAGGCCAGAAACAGTTATGCCTATGGATTTGGAGTAATAGTCCAGCATCTGAAAACAGACATTCAAACACACTCATGATACAACATTTCTAAATCATTTATTTACATAACATGCCTGACACGACATGAAATGTGTTTCTACTGTATATTCAGCAGCAGTCTTGACAACCAACAAAATACAAAACTAAGTAATGGCCAACTCGCTTCTGGCTTCACCTTCCAATACAGTCAATAACAACGATGGCAGGGCAACACATCACAAGTTGAAACATCTCTCATGTAAAATAAAATTGAAGTGTCATGAAATTTTGAAAACAGCATGGGAAAAGTGCACAATTCATGTCATCCCAATTTACAAAATTCCCTGACAGTAATACATGCTGTGTGCAGACTGAAGAGTAACCACTACAGAACATATTTTTCTGTAACACTAACAGTCAAAATATTATACATCACTTCTTTTTTTTTCCTTAATCAGTCAGTCACCCCTGACAACTATTTTGTCAGTGGAAAGTCTTGACAAAGGCAGTAAAAGCCAAAATATCAACTACCCCACATTATGTTTGTTTTTATTCACATTTTATAACTATCAGCTTAAGTGAAGACGGTGATGCCATACTCACAGCTCTTAGAAACTTAGGGGTGAGCACATCAGCTTTCGACTCCACGACAACGTTCACAAATCTTGTTTCTTCGGGGAACACCCTGTCCACCCATGCCTTCTCGTTGATGACCCTGGATGCTTGTGGCACCCAGAGGTTTTCCGAGCCAGTCGTCTCTTTAAACGTCTTCATGCCAATTCCACACAGTCCGCAGATGACCAGGCTGAGGATGATGGTCAGCACTGGGTACTCGCCAACAAAATATCCAACACTAGGAAATGGAATAATGAGAATTCTGTACTGTGATCAACAAAATGTAATGCGAATGTTTCTTCTTTTTTTTCTTTTTTTTTTTAGTGCCACAGCTGCCTCAAAGTCTTTTATGGGTGTTTCATAATTTTATCTGCATGAGAAAAAGTGCTTCAAGGTTATGCAAATTAACATCTTGTACACGTGATTTTCACAAAATTAATGTTACCAGCAGATAAACAAATGCCCCAGGGTAACGCACCATGTGTGTGTATTTTTTTCAATGTCCCAACTCTTCGCCAGCTCCAGTGGTGTACCTCCTAGGTCATGGGAATCCACGGAGGGCTCGGAAGCTGGGGCAATTTTTATTATGCAGGATATGGGAGATGAGGATGATAGTAAGATGATGCTATGGAGGTCCTTGTGGTTTGGGATTGTGGGACAGGGCCACATTCCACGCTTCCTGTCATATACAGTGTATATCCTGCCACTAACCAGGTCCAGGGCCTACAGCACCTGCGGTGCCGGCCATGTAATCATCCACATCATGAGATGTGTCATAACAAGGGAAGCACCCCCCAAGTCGCAACCATGAAGTGGGTGAGTCTCGGCTGTGTGGCAACAGCCTCCCCATTGGGCCCATACTACACCTGCTCTAGGTACGAGCCGACCTAGGTAGGAGAAATCCCACTTGCCTTGGCTGAGACTCGAACCCGGGCCTCCCAGTCCATGGTCCGAAGTGCTAACCACTACAGTACAGGGGCCAGTGCACCATGGCATCTTGTACAGGTGTTTTTCATTTTATCAGCAAATGAACAAGTGCTTGGAAGTTACGCACCTTGAGTCTCGAACAGGGTTGGTTGTTTTTTTTTTAATTATCGGCAGATGGACAAGTGCTCCAAGGTTACACACCTCAATGTCTTGTAGAGATATTTTAATTTTATCAGCAGATTAAGAAGTGTCACAAACAGAGTATCAAGGAGCTAACACACTTCAGACACATATCTAACACTGATACGGATACTCCTTTCTGCTTGAGGTATAGATAATCAACCACACTATCACCTTTCATATCATTGTTCAGCCACTTGATTGATAACCGCCCACTGAGATAAACCAGTATCAGCCTTGGCTGTGAAAATTTTGAGAGGGCTTGATGCCACTTCTTAAGATAATTTGAGGAGAAAACCTCTGCCTGTGCCTGCTTCTGACTATGTCTGTAATTACATGTATTGTATTTTTTTTTAATTTTTTTTTGTGGTCAAATTTGGTGTTTATTTGAAGGACCCTGTTTGTCGAGTGTTCTAGTTTGTAGTGTTTTTTGTTTTTTTTTAATTGTATTTTTTTCCCCTAAAACGAGGAAAGAGTCAATCATTAGTCACTACAATTTGTGGTTTAATGAGTAAACGTGCGCTCTGAGTCTGTCCTTCAGAGTCGGGCGCCTTATAAGTATGATGTTTTATTATTATTATTATTATTATTAATGATGCTATCCCCTGACAGATGAAACAGGTCAAAGTGTCACATTAATGATTTCCATTACGCTGTCCACTTACGTACACCACCTAAATTGAACAGATGCACCTATACACAGAGGCAAGACAGTGATGAAATGGATCCCATGCCAGTGCCATTCGACATATGTATCACAAGATATCTCCTACACTTTAGGAGATATGTTCCCGCATGTTCGTATCCTGGCAGAGGGAAAATGTATTGACGGCAACAGAGCCCATTATCAGTCATACCCTAGATATATACACAGATGGAACAGATGTTACAAACACTTAAGTTCTAGGAGCTGATAAACAGCTACATGTACCCGTACTCTCTAACACACAGCAGCAAGTTCTGAGTACCCACAACATGCTTTATGATGTTAAAGCAGGATACAAAGGTTT
Organism: Batillaria attramentaria; assembly: GCA_018292915.2. Classification (NCBI taxonomy): domain Eukaryota; kingdom Metazoa; phylum Mollusca; class Gastropoda; family Batillariidae; genus Batillaria; species Batillaria attramentaria. Next base: position 884,906 of record JACVVK020000226.1, read on the forward strand.
TTTGTCATGTTTCGTTTTCTTCGTTTTTTTTTAATAATATCCCCCCCCCACCCCCTCCCACAAGTTTATATAGTATCTCTGCACATGGAAAAGCCAAAATGCTCTACATCCCATCTCTCAGTAATCTCACCAGTGTCATCTTTAAGACTGTTGAAAAGGGTACATGTTCCAGCAAGTATGATCTGTTTACAAACTGTATGTTTCTGACAAGTACATGTACACTACAAGCAAGGAGAAGCCAGGGTGGATGTGTATTTTTCCCATGACAGTGTGCAGCAGGAAGAGCAACACTATTACTGGTCTAATTCTGTTTAATAGTTGAGATCTGGAAAACATGCACAAACACTTACCATGCATGTTTTCCTCATGATAAGAACTGATTTGGGCTAACAGGATAGCAACAGGAAGATCAGTTTCATACGTGTGACGATGAGTGTGGACATACACACACACAGGGGACAGTCAACAAGATAAAGACAGGAAGATTAATTTTACATCTGACAAGACGCACGCACGCACGCACGCACGCACGCACACACACACACACACACACACACACTGCCAATTCTATCACCCAGAGACTTTGTATGTCTCTGTATCACCATTATTCTGCAGCACAGACTGGTTATAAAGACTGGAAAGTCCTCTACGTACCGCTGTTAAAGTGTTATTAAATCTGACAGCACAGCCCTTAGTAAAAAGGTTCGAGCAGACAACAAACTGAAATGATAATAATTAATCACATTTGGCTGCGCAATTCTTTACTATCAACTCATTGCTCATTTACACGTACATGTAGTGATCAATGTACACATCACTCACACGCACTTGCAAACTGTAAGTTAGAACAGTTGAAGTCTTTCCAACTCACTGAAAGAATCCACCCTCCAAGCTGCGTGTAATAGCAGAGCTGACTCTGTGAAGGCAGTGGGGTTTCCTGTCCTCTCGTCTTTCAACTGGTTGATCCATCTTCGGTTCGATGCTTCTGCAGATGTACTTGTCCTGATGTCCGTCTCCCAAACCTCCCGGGCACAGAGAGATCTGTAGCTCTAAGCCACAGCATCAACTCCTCTCAGGGGCAACTTGGATCTACCTCATTGCTTGGGCAAACTCGTATAGATCTATCCATAATAGTAAATGGATTTACCGGACGGGTCTTCCGCTCTTTTGCAACCGCTAGTTGTCATCAGTGCACTTGTACTGAGGCCGCACTAAGGCCTGATAGTTCCGGGTGACTGGCCATAGCAGCGTCACTACAATATAACTAAATCCACGCAGCTAGCGCAAATGTGCCATTTGAGAATCTGCCAAATAGGAAATACATCAAGTAAGGATCAAAGTACTTAACAGCAGTGTTCTTCTTGCTCACCCTTCTACCCCTCTCCCCACACTATTAATATCCACACTGTGCTTAGTTGCCGAGATGTACGGTCTCCAGAAAAGAAAAACTGTTCAGCTAGTCGACAGATGCAGCGGCTGACTTCTTTTGTACATGTGCTAGGTTCTAGGTGTGTGTAATGCGTATTCTACTTCCACAGGTTCTGTTTTGTGTAACTGCTACATAATTTATGGAACAGTGCAATTCAGTTAACTCCCAAATTCGACAGGATAAATGGGTGAGTTTATCATTCCAAGTGTTTGTTAGCAGCATTTTCTAAGAGTGAAATGGAAAAGGTTTGTTAACCTTCATGTTAAATGATATTGTCAATGAAGCTTTGCGTTTCTTTTGATACTAATCGCAAACGCATGTTTCTGAAATTGCTCACACACACTCACACAATCACACGCACAAATCACAGGACACAAAACAAAGCTGAATTTCTTCTGCTAGTTTATGACAAATATGATGCAAGCAACTTTAAGACAGATTCTACCGCACAGACAAGACAGTCTTGATTCTGAAACATGCATGTCCACATACACAAAACACATGACTGCACACCCTTACACAACACAAGAGACAGCATGGAAGAGGGGCATGGAACACCTACTCAGCTAGATCCCCCAAATACCACAACCACCCCTTCATGAGAAAAAAAAAGAAAAAAGGATAGATTCATCCCTCAAACATATTCCAACTCCGCACGCAGTGAACACTTTAAACCCTATCACACACCACTGGCCCTAACCTTCAATGAAGCAAACCGACAAATCGACATGTATGATAGCGAGACCCACTGGCAGCACACCATACCCAATCATAAAGTGGAGAAAAAAAAAAATCTAAAAATCCATAAATAAGTACCATCACAAATAAATACCATATCATAGGCAAAATGATAAATAAATCATTGATGGAAAAATACAAATACTCATCATATGTATAGGTTAGCTCTCCACGAGGCTCAGCACACACATTCTCTGATCATGCATTCACCCTGCTTGTGAAGGGCTGAACCTAACTTGCTGCAGTGGAAACAAGGCCCGTTGCTTTAAAATTGACTTCCCTAACTACTACACATAGAAACTATATTATTATACAGAAAAACTGGGTACCCTTATTTACTGCCGACATTTGATCATGATGGATACCAGAATTTGGAAATTTACGTAAGCTGTTGGTCTGACAGCAATGACAGTAAATGTACATCATGAACCTTACTCTGCCCAGAGTTTTCTTTCTTCTTTCTGTACCATGGAATACCTACAAATTCAGCAGTCAACCGCCATTTATACAAACTTTAACTTCCCACTATCAACAGCATAGTGAGGAACACACCCCCTTCCTTCAAAACAAATGTTGATCAAGGGAAATTTTTTCCCCCCTACCCCATGTATGCTGCAACCTCCTTCCACCACAGCAAGAACGGTTCTCATGCACTCCAAGATTCACACACCAAGCAAACACTGAGCTAGTTGTTCCCAACACTGGGAGATGTTCGTTCATTCATCTTGATCAGAAGAGCTCTGGTATCGATGGTTAGTGGACCAGCCACCGCCTTCAACCCAGCCAGAGATTCTGATCAACGTCTCGTGGATAAACAAAAATAGTGCTTGCTACCACAAAATGAGTTGCCAACGGCAACATTTTTTTCCCCTCACCTTACCAACTTAGCTGTAAATTCAAAACAAAATATGGAAAACAAAAGATCTGCCTTAAAATGAGTTTAATGTGGTTATGAAAATGCATTAATCCCTGGCCTAAGGAATAAACGTTATCACAAGTTATTGCCTACAACATGGCTATAAAAAAAAACATTACGTGGTGGCATTACAAGAACAAAACATTACTTCAATAGCTGCCCTTAACAAAAGTGCATTACGTGTACCGATAAAATAAAAATCACAACCCCTCTCGTTGACAACTCATTCTGTGGTAGCAAGTCACAAATATATAAAATACAAGCTGAGCCTTTGTGCCACAGGTTGGTCTGTGCTATGTGCGTGATGTGCACCAGCGTAACATCTGGATGCGCCCCCCACCGGTGGCGGACTATGCATGCACATGACCAAAGACCCTGCAGGCGACTGCAGCCTTAATAAGGGAAAAATCCGATTGCAACTGTGCTGGAAAAAGCAATCGTAAAAAGATATGCGTAACCACAGCTGTGGTGGGACAAGCTCCAATGCTCTGTGTCTTCCGCGGTCTCCGTTTGTCGAGATCGGTGTTTGTTAAAAAAAAAAAAAAAAAAAAAACAGCGAACTGGGATACGACCTCTTGGGTAGAAAAACTGCCACCAACAGAAGCGGCATATTAATTTTTTTAACCTAACTAGGTGTGTGTTTCTCTTGCGACTGGACACTAGTCCTGCACACAACACTTTGTGTGAATTCAATTCGTGCGAGAAGCGAAAGCAGTACTGTCAAATGAACTGAACTGTCAAACAGTCAAATGAACTGTCGCTGTGTCAGTGCATGCAATGGGGTCAAACAGGTCTGATATATGTACACTTTCTTAATAGATTAAAATTGCCCATGCTCACTAAAATCTTAGAATTTCTAGGCCCACGGCACATCACCACAAATGATCATTGGCAGAAAACCTCTTCCCATTAAAATCCTGACCTCTACTAGTACAGCAGGGAAACACTTCTGCCCAATTTGTCATGATCCACGTAATTTCTAACCCAACAATTCCATCCCAATGCCTACCCAACATCTACTCCAATGATCAAACCTATTCATACCTGACAACAACAAAAACCCGACAACAAAAAAAAGGTCCAAATGAGCCAATATGGAAAGCTGCTGTTGATGTTACTCGCAGCACATGAAATGCTGATTTCTTCAACCCTAATTGCTTTGGGAATATGAAAAAAGCCGTCTCGGCAGGCTCAAGTAAACATCCCCTACAACTGAACATGACTGTTACATGTATAGGACCTCACAAATGCTGTACACTGGCAATCTCTCTGTGGGCTGTCTCCACAGAGGTGAACAAGAATGTAGGACAAAATGCCATATACAGCAAAGCTGCTTTGAAGTATGCACAAAACATAACATGCAACACAATACCAATTTCTTTTTTTTTTCTCCAAAACATTTCTGACTGACACTAACAATTACTTTCCTAGCACTGTGTTAGTAGTAATTAATATGACAGACAGGCACATGAATCCCTGAAATTCTGTCAAAGGAATTCATGTGCAAGCAAGGAAGTGCAGAGAGAGAGAGAGGAGTGACAGAAAGACAAGAGAGAGAGGCATGAACTGACGTGCAAAATGTGTTATGTTATTTCTGTATGAACTCTAACGACAAAATGACCTACCCAGCAAGGACTGTTCAAATGTACGAAGTAACAAGGGGGGACATGAACAAACAATGTATGAGGACGGTTCTAACACTCCTCATTCCCCCCCTGTACATACAGCTGGCTCTTAAAACATTGAAGACACATGGTACAAGGACATCCCATCCCGAGACGCGTCCCACCCGCAGTGAGGTCCCAAAGAGCGAGTTCTTGGCGACCTCTTGGTTAGAAGCACAGCACTGTTACAGCAAGCCGGCACCTCGGTACCGGCTCTTTTTTTTATCTGCTGCACGCGCTGCTGGCCCACCCTCCTAACATGGCCCGCCCCGGCCCCGTTCCCGGCCCAGACTTGACTCCCTGGATCCCGGCCCAGCCATCCCCAAGGCCCATTAGGCATTGACTGCATTGTCAACGACACCAGTGCCTGCTAGACCTGCAAAACAAAAGATGCAAAACATATATGTACAAGGCAATCTTCTCATGCTGACATGTTCAAAGTAAAGAGCAAGACCTCTAAACAAAACACAAAATGGTGGTTATAAGGAAAGTGGTAAGAAGCTGGTGCATGTTTGTTGTCAGATTTTACCATACACTTTACTCGTCATTTGCTAGATAGGCACAACACCAACCCTGTTCCACAACACCAAGCCTTACCGCGATCCTTCACTTCAGGATTGCTCATGCAAGGCTCAGACTCTGAGACCTAAATGATGAGGGTCAAAATGAAAAATAATATTGACCACTCTTTCCATTGCCCTGTATTAATAGGTGTTGGTGAAACACTAACCCCCACAAAAGTGTGCAACACAACAACACACTAATGTGTGAGAACTTACAAGGTAATGCACAAGGCAGTTCACACACCATAGTTGACGGCCAAGCGCTCACGAAGAGGCTGCGGGAACTGATCTGAGAACTTCCCCCAATTTTCTTCCCCGACCTGCGTTTTGAAGCCATGAAGAATCTGCAGACAGAGAAACGACTGAGTGAACAAAAAAGCAACCAAATAAGAGCATTCCTGGACGCAGCAAAATCTTACACACACATGGGAGTAGAAAAACATGGTGCCGCATTCCCTCATAAGTAATTTTTAAAGTTGTAGCCTTGAAAGAAAGATGGAATATAACTGGACTTGCAAATGAAAAATTTGTGCTGAGTTTTGACCTAGCAATGCAAGAACTAGAGTAAAGATGTCTAGAAAGTAACAAAACTTGATGACCATGAAAACAACTTGTGCCCCTTCTTACGTGGTACATGCTGAATGACACTGACCTTATAGAACATCTCTTTCAGATCGGGCTTGGGGTGAACCCAGGACGCAATGGCATCACAGAAGAAGATGAAGTCCTGCACCACACCAGCAGGGTTCACTCCGATCATGAGGCACACCCCACGAAAAGCGGAGTCCTTTTCCTCGTTGTCACGGATGTTACGCAGCGAGGTGCACCTACATCAGGGAAGAATCCCGCATCATTAGCAAGACACACCATGAAGTGATCATCATGAGCAAAACACATCACACTGATCCTGCCAATTGACTACCAGTGCACCAAAAGTCCGAATTTTACTAAACTTTGTTATATTTTGTGTTTGAGTTTGTTTTATAATACAGTTCTTTTCATCCAAAGTTTGTCATGCACACCTCAGGCTCAGGATCAGTATGATGTGAAGTGCAAAAAAAAAAAAAAAAAATCAACAATCTAACCTATTAATAGTATTATACTTTAAGTGTCATGTTTTGCCCTGTCCCTAAGCTGCCTATCACTATCTGTTGACTGTCTTGTAATTTTCCCCAACACCCTAGCCTTGAACAGAAACTGAAGAACATCTTGTGCAATGTGACAGTAAGGATAACTAAAAATAAAGAGGCACACCTCACTTTAATTAAGAACACTGAAGACTGAAAGACATCCACCTAAAGCCCTTCTATACATAACACAATATATTAAAGCATGAACAGACAAAATCCATTCCAGAAGAATGACAGTAACTTTAACTGAAGGGGAAGTTTGATACGATAGAAGCTCACACTGTGTACATACATCTTCCACATTAATCATAAACATGAATACACTTATCAGTCCCCCTATACTGATCTGTCTGCCAACATACTCAACATGGAGACAATATCAAAAACATACAGAATACTGCTTGACAACACACCAACCCCTTTCCCACTACCATCTCCTCATGAATCAAGTGCTGGACTGAGTTTCAGGCCGAAACCTTTCTAGTTGTGTCCTATTGCTATCAGTTTAAAACAGAATAAATATTACTTGTAACAAGAAAATCTCATGCTAGCAAGATATAACACATTCAATGCACAAAATAAATGTAACTTTCTTTTTAAACTCAGCTACATCGTGCTCTAACAGCCAAAGAAACCATTGCCAACTGTCATTATCAGTGTCTACGGAATGGTCCATGTAAATTTCGTGAAAGTGAATAGAACAGTGAAACGCACAATAAGGAATAATAATAATCGTGATAAGAATAGTAATAAATAAAATATGATTATCAGAACAATCATAATAATTGTGAAAAAGAAAGAAAAAGTTACACACCACTGCCTTATAAACTGGTGTAAATGAGGGGCCACATCTTGCGGACATACTAAACCAAGGCGACCAATTGTTATGGCTACGTAACCACGTTGACAAGACGCAGACGGGGAGCAAATATAAAGGGAAGAAACAGAGAAAGACATCCAATCAACAAAACGTACATCAAAAATCAGTCACATCTCTGGAATAAAAAGTGAAAGTGGTTAAAATGAAATTGAACATGTAACTGCTGCTGTACACAAAAGCTTTTCTTTTTTTTCATTTTTTTTTTTCATTCTTTTCTTTCATCTGCCTGTTTTGTTTTTTTTCCCTTTCTTTTCTTGACTTTGTTCTGAATGAAGGTTTTTACCCACCCACCCTGTCTTCCGAATCTGCAGACTGAAAGAAACATGTAAGACAACACAAAACACAACATCCAAAAGAACTACTTACAAAGCATTTCTGATATCCTATCTTTTAGAACATCAGCAGCCCCTTTGCCATTCAAAACTCCAAAGTATCCAAATTAATTTTTAGACAAAAACATGACATGAGAAATACAGAACAACCACAAACCTCTCTCCTCCACTTTACTCAATATCCCCAAACCATGAAAGCATCACATGCACACGGGACATGTAGAAAACACTGAGACTGTTTCCGTCAGTGTAAAGTATCAGATTTTACAGTTTATCATTCTTTGTCATTCTTTGCTTCAGAAAATTGTCTGTCCATGAACAATGTGATTTGTCTAAAGCATAAAAAAGACTGAGAAACAAAACATGCACATGAAATAAGGTGATACTGATAGTACACTCCCAACTGCATCTTACTTTTTCAGAAAAATACAGATGATTTTTTTCATTATACATTTGAGTCGGAAAAGGGATGCCTGAAGAAGGTCAAAACTGACGTCTATATTTAACAAATCTTTAACAAATTTTGGCCACCCCAGTAAACAAAATTTCAAAGTCTCTACACCTCTTGTGATGCATTCATGGATGAAAGTCAAACATATCAAATCTGTACCCAATAATTTTTCAAACATAAATGAACCCGAAGACTTCAGATGGCACAAAAAGAAAGCACTTTCCCCAACTACAACAGAAATCATAACAGCAACACTAATAAAACAAGTTCATGAAAGCAACCAACATGTATCGTGCATTCACAGATTCCCCACTGTGTTCATTTTCAAATGCTCTATACTGTATACAGCTGATGTCCCACCACACCGCAACTTGCCATAGAAACACCGAGTGCAACACACACACACACAAATTCCCTGAACTATTTCTGTCGTTGCCTCAACTATGCTATGGTATCCCTGTTTGTACAGCAGCAGACTCAAATACTGCTAACATCGCCTAACGCTACCACCCAGATCAGCAACCCCACCTAGATCTCACTGCTGTCCATTTTTGCCAATTTGCAAGTCTGAGTACACTGACAATCAGACATGACACACACAATAAATATGGAATATGGACACCGACAGTATGTGTGGTGTTGCGGAGGCTCGGACTCTGATCGAACAAGTCACAAGACAAACAAATAGTGACATTCACATTATGGCTTTTGCAACGAGTGGGAGAATTAGCAAACAAATAATAATGGAAAATAAAATTAATAAATAAAGAAATAAAATCTGGAAAACCTAAACAAGGTGTTATACAGGAAAAGTGTGAAATATTTGATCCAATACACTACAAAAGAATGCGCAAAGACTAATTTGTAGCTGGGGAAAGCACTTAAATTTATTCAATCAATGTAAAGTATGCCTACCAATATTTATCTTGAAGATATCTCCTGTTCCTCATTAGAATCGAACTATCCTTCATGCTGTTTGCTCTGTGCAGGTCATTTAAATTTTCTAGTTTGCATATGGGGCGTCATAAAGTTCTGAAAACTTTAACATTTAAACTGTACCCTCGCTTATTCCACAGCAGATAGCACAGGCACCACCAATTTTTTTTCAGGCATTTCATTATTCAAAAGATCGTGACTTTGCAACTAAGAGAGGAAGGTGAATGAGCCTAAGTCTTTTTTTTTTTTTTCAAATGGTCCTTGTTAATAACCATCAGTGTGTCAAGTTTGGGAGAGCTGGCCTCTCAAAGACCTATAGCTGGAACGTTTTACCAAAGGTCACTGATAGAAAATGACTGGGTTATCTGAAATCATTTTGTTGTTTTCAAAACGAACCAGTTCAAAAGGAGAGACTTCACTGTACTGTGAGTCGGGAACTTTTTCCCTCTAGTCTGCACTTGCCGCCTGCATTTTTACAGACTGCATTAGGGTGGCTAAAGCTGAAGCCATGTGAAGTCTTCCAGCCCTGCAGAATTCAATGTGCAGTTATGAAGTGCACACGACTTACCTGTGTTTTCCAGCAGGGTCTTGGGTGTGTTGGAACGGTTGATAATGTCCACAAGGGGACCAAGCACCATGTTGACCGACGGCTGCATGTCTTGGCCTGAAGAAGTATCTACATCAACACATGGCTTCATCGAAGTGTCCATACACATTTGTCACAGTATATAAGCAACCACCTGTATTCCCAGGCTCAATTAAGCATCCATACAACTTTTCAATACGAACATATGCAAGTGCATTTCCTGCTATTGAACAGGGCCACTACTGTCAAATATGTGAGCCTGCATTCAGTGCAATAATTGAAAGGGACAGTCTGCTACCCTGGAAGATAACCAACTCCAGCAGCGACCATATTCATGTTTCAAACTCGAGGATAAAGAAAGTGACAGACCAGCTGCTGCAAGTTCACAACCATTCACAATTTCCCATTTCTTTAAACTAGTCACATGGTGCAAACTTACCCATTTTGATGGAGATTTCACCAATGGCCCAGGTGGCATTGTTACAGACTGAGATGAATTCCGGATTCAGGTTAGCTGCCAGGATTGGCATGAAGTCTCCTGCAAGGAGAAGGGCAAAGAGTCAAATTCTACATTCTCAACATTAACAACAGAAAATGCACGTGGAAAATAATTATGTGACCTAACCACTATACGATAGAAACCTTGCGTTCTCTGAAAGGCTATAACCCAGGTCAGACAGTACGAATACAACCACAACTTTCATGATACTCAAAGTGGAAAATATGTCATCATGCCTGGATAGCAAAGACTGAAAGACTGCTGTGTACGTCACAGGAGTGATACTGACCAATGCAAGGCCGAACATGTTGGAAGCATGCCTTGGTGAGATCCCCCAGCAAGGCAAAGGAACTCTGTCGAACTTCAGGCATTGGGTCCTGAAACAAGACCCAGACACTTTCATGAGTAAACCTGCAAATAGTTCCTCATAACATTAGTTCTACCCAAACTCTTTGCTTTTTCTATAATTTCTTTTCTTCCAAATAATGGTGGAGTAAGGCATGGGTTGACGCCAAGTTCTTATGCAACCTGGCTTGATTATCTTACTGCTTAGAGGTGGGTATTTAATCAAAACAAGTGTCTTAACACAGCACCAACTACTGCAGAAGGGGAAACAGCACTACGAGTCTAATTTAGTCCTGATTACCAAGATCGTTTTGCCCAGGCTATAAACCAGGTCAGACAGTACGAATACAACCACAGCTTCCACTGATACTGAAGGTGGAAATGTGTCATCATGCCTGGATGGCAAAGGCTGAAAGAAGTGTGCCGTGCACATTCTTGCCAGGCAACTACTTCCATACCTGCATGCACTGGTAGAGGAGTTTGAGAATGTTAGAGTTGCCAACCAGCCCCTCAATGTGCTGCTCCAGTCCTTCGGCCAAGCCACTCAGCAGATCCAGGGCCACGATCATGAAGTCTTTGTCTGGTGGGTCGTACTGGTCCGGCTGGGACAGGTTGGCCTGCAGCACGCACTAATATTGTCACATGTAAGCACGATGACAGGCTAGAATGAACAAGACTATGTCAGAGGCTGAGGCTGGGCCAAGAAAACTTGAAAAGTCATCAAACGGCCATTAATTAGAGCAAACTGTCTGGCATAATATTCTGAAACATACGTATAGCTGTAAGCTTGACTACCAAAAATACCATGCCTGATAATCTTGGATGATGCCCATGAACTCTGCTAATATCACCACCTATTTCATCTGTACAACAGCAGACAATAAGGACTCCTAAGAGCTACTAACATAGTTTTGGTTGAGGGTCTGCTCCACCAGGCAGACACAGCGCCTGTAGACTGGTTCACAATAGGGCAGAAATCCAGACTGGAGAGCTGTGGCCACACTAGACAGACACTGCAACATATCAAAGGACACCATGAGACTCGAGTAAACCTAACTCAAAACCTGACACGCTTTAAAACTCACCAGATTACATTGTAGTCAGTGGGGTCAGAGTTACAAACCATGTCGACATTCTATAAAATCGTTCCAAATTATCGAAGCATGAAAGGCCAGGGCTCCCTAAACTATGCGTCTGTGCGTAATTTACGCACTGAAGTAAAAATTTACGTCCTAAAAAAAATTCGAAGGGGGTACGTTGAAGCATTATGAACGCGATCTGTGCTTAGCTTGACGCACTACCTCTGCACTACCGTGCGTACGCCTATGGGCTTGTTGTGATCGAGTGAGAGTTCTCCCTTGCCATGGCCGCGTTCAGTTCGGTTCTGTTTTTGGTTCTGTTTAACGCGCGCAGGCGTTAACTGTCTACTGCTGCAGATCGGCGGCTACTACAGCCACTCGCGCGTAGTGAACGTGCCCCATCTTTTTCCGCTTCTGCGCTCGAAACTATGGACGAAAGATTTTAGAGTCAGTGCTCTTGTTACCGATCGGATTCGCTTTCTCTGTGACGAATCATGCCACCGAAAAAAGTGAAAGTTCAAAAGACTATGGACTTTTTCGTCAGTGGAAAAGTTGTGGAGGGGCTCGAGCCCTCGCCCGGCAGCGGGTGCACTTCGGCGTCGCATAGCTACGATTCAGACGTCGCATCAGAGTCGGCACAGAGCAGCAAAAAGAGTTTCCAACTTTCAAAACTAAATTGTACCCACTTCATTTAATTATATGAAGTTGATAAAATTCAGTTTTGCGCGCACACACACACACACACACCCCCCTGTTCAGCAGTATTTACTGAATTTATAATTCTATGCACTAAAAACTTGAGAAATGATTCTGACCCTTTAAAAATTGAAAGTGGAGGTACAAAGACCCCCTAAAATTTTGAACTGGGGGTCAGTGGACCCTTTAGGTCTGCAGCTTTTAGGGAGCCCTGAAGGCAACACAAATCTGCAGCAATTAGAAACACCTGAATGGCGCATTACCAGGAAAAGACAAACACTAACCTCCAGCAGGGGGAATAAGTCTTTGTCTTCATCTTTCAGCATGTTCCATTTCTGGATGAGGGGTGGCATCAGCAGATTCACATATTCCTGAAACAGAAAGCCATAATCAAAACAGACCCCATAACTGGATAATCCTCCATAGGGAAAACAAAGAAGCATGCTTTGTCCTTCCACCCGATGAAGATATTTGACCAGCTATCCCTAAAAAAGGTTCACAGCATCAGAAAAAAGATTTCCTCAAAAACAATCAGTAAGAGAGAGTTCTGTTTTCATCACTGCTGTGACACGCAAAGTCCAGGGGCCAATTGCATGGGCTGCCGGTAACCCGCTACCGTAGCTGGGATAGCCTATCCGCCGGTAAATTTGGGGAAATCCCGATAACTCGGGTTGCATGAGTCGGCGGTAGGCTTACCGGAGGCCCTTATCCTCCGGTAAATTTACAGGCACCTCTCAGCCCCCGTAACTCTTATCGTGAAGCTGGTAAATATGGCCGCACACATAGTTATTGCAAATCATCGCAGGCAACAAATACGAAGAAACCGCATTTTTCGGGACCGATTGCATCAGCAGGATAGATATGATGACGTCGAACTGTTTTCTAAGTTCAGATTTCGACGAGTGGACATACTGCAAATGACAGATGAGCTGAAAGATGACGTAGAACACGCCAATCGGAAGGGCGCCTTGCCGCCAGCACTACAGGTACTGTTAACGCATTTACGCGTCCGGATGCTTTGAAGACATGTGCGGCGAGTTGGTTGGCGTTGACCGTTCGACAGCTTGCCGAACAATACGCAGAGTTACCGAGGCCTTCTTGCAATGGGTACCACTGACAGTGGATAACATTTCCAAACCAATACAAATCTCTACAGCAGTGTGTGTGTGTGTGTGTACACACACACACACACACACACACACACATCAATAGCACTCTCTCTCTCTCTCTCTGTGCACAGCTGCCTTCCAAATTATTGTCGATTTTATAAATGGCGGCATGTACGATGCTCGCTGACCGCATACGTGTATCTGTTTGTACTGCATTGTCATGTCGTTACAAAGGACGTAATGACCCACAGCGGGAGGCGACTGCCGTTTACACAGACCGGCTGCTTTCTTCAGTGTGTAAAAGACAGTTGCTTCCCGTCAAGTTATCTGTCGTCACGTATCTCGTAGCAACGTAGCATTGACAGCATAAACAGAAACAAACAGCGCCCTGCAAGGACTCGAACGGCATCCATTAAAAACTTCGCCAATGTTTTGCGATGGGACTGTACACGTTTCCGGGAAAATCCTGTCTATTAATAGTACGGTGCCGGTAGCTAACGCCGCTCCGATAACGACTCATGCAATCCAAACCTGATAACAAAATTACCCGCCGGTAGCTACCGGAGCGGTAGCAGTTTACCGACATCACGGTAGACGTTTTTCCATGCAATCGTCCCCAGTGCTTTATTACTTCAAACACTTTGCAACACAAGCAGGTAATATGGTCTAAAATTACTCACCGGTTTGTTCAGATGGTGCCCCACAGAATCAGCCAGTGTTCCAATGGCATCATACAGAATAAGCAGGTTCTTGTGCTGAAAAAAGGTAAAATAAGTATCTTTGTGAAATGATGATCACTGTTTGTGTTTGTGGCATTTGTTACTGTCTTAGCTACAGACGAAACCATACACTTTCAAAATAAATCTTCACTGGAAAAAAATATTACTTAACGTGTCAAGTAGTCAGATGCAGTGTCACAGTCATCAGACACTGTAACCACCTGGAAACCCTACAACCTACAAAGACACAGGTGTTTACCTGGTACTTGGAAAACGCAAAGACTAGAGTCTCCAGAATGAACCCTAGGTAAGGAACAAGCTCAGTACAGGCTTCCTCCTCCAGGGTGGCAAACGCAGAGCAAGCTGCTTCCTGTACACGTTTGTTGGCATCCAACACACGTTTCAGCAACTGAAACATAACAAGATAAATACAATGCTGAGGAAATACAAAGCAGTATTCTGCTATGAGAAACATATCCTGCGAGAGCAAGCTGTACCTTATGCACTGAGCTTTGTACACGAAGCATAATAATGGACATCATCTTCCGCCACCGTCTCTCTCTCACACACACTTTTTATACTGGAATTAAAAGAGGTGCAAAAGAAACACATTCTAACCTCAGTCATGAGAGGCTTGAGGTACAGGTCATGCGGCTGCCCGACAACCCAGTGAGCGTATCGTGACAGCGTCCAGCACGTGATGGATCGCACCAGAGCTTTGCGATCTGACAGGCAGCTGATGAGGTACGGCACAAGCTCAGGCAGGTGAGGCACCATGCCGTTCATGCAGCCCTCTGCAATGGCACCAAGCACCAGGATGCCAGACTCCTTGATCTCCCACTCAGCATGGAACAGGGTCTCCTTCAGAATAGGCAGCAGCACGGGCAGGACATCCTCATGGAAGACATTGGCCAGCACATCCAGCGCAGCAGCTGAACATTTCCCTGCGGACACCAAATGACAGATTATGAAGCTGCGCCACTTTGCATTCTTAAAATCAGCAAGCTCCTACAAGAGGAAAGTGATTACCTTCCCTATCCACCTGGTATTTAAACAGGTTTGCTTTTTTCCTTTGGTTTTGAATTTGGGTTGGGGGGGGGGGGGGTTCTTTTTGTTATTTTTTTTAGGTGGTGGTTGTTTCATACTCCACCCTTGAATAGTGTTTCTGGAAAGAACAAAGACAACTGCTCACTCAAATTCCAATCAGAGAGACTGTCATCATCGTCGTAGCCTTCATCAGAGCCTTCACCATCCTACAAAAGAAAACACATAGCATCAATTCACAACTTCTCACCAAGCACGCAACCACACAAACTATCCAAACATCAGCTCATTACAAATAAAAGCATTACATCAGCGACAATTAAGATGCCTAGATTTCAGATGTTTTTCTTTCATATATCGCGTTTTTCTTACCTCCTCTGCACCCTCCTGGTACTTCTGACTGTGGGTGCGGCTTTTATGGAAACGTGGCTTGATGTCCGACTCTTTATCCGGAATCATCTCATCATCCTCAACATCCCCCTGCAAGAAGAAGGAAAAAAAAAAAAAAAAAAAAACCTCCCCAAGTTAGGCCAATTGACATACATAACCAACAGCATAACTAGCTGCCAAGTGACAGACGTATGTGTACGTGTGCGTGTGTGAGCACACATCTACTGTGCTGATACAAAATGCCCACCTTGAGAAGAATGATGTCGATCTCAGAGTACTTCATGCCCTTGACCAGGATTGGCAGCAGACGCTCAACGTAAGCAGCCAGCACTTCCCGACATACAGGCTGCTCTGCCAGAGACAACCAGAACTCACACGACTCCAAGGCCACACCATCATCAGAGTCCTGTGTCCGCTCCATCATGTACTGGAAAACAGTATCAAGGACAGATGACCTATGTGTGCAAAGCAATGACAGAAACTTGCATTTCTTGACATGCTGAACAATTTTCTCCCACTTGGAAATCAATCAAACCAAAAAGTTTGTGGTTTTTTTGTTTTTTTTTAACCAAAGCAGTAGTCAGGCCACAACTTACCTCGATAATCTGGCCAATGTGCGGCACCAGGCGGTCCATGCGAACCTCTACCAGCATGACGAGAGCTCGACACACATTCTTTCTCACCTCAGTGTCCTCATCTTTTGCCAGGAAGAAGAGGTTCTGAAAGACAGCAGAAGTACATGTTTTCCTCACCCCCAACTCATACTGACAGAACAGCAAAACTGACAAAATTCATAACGGTGTGCATACAGTGAAATGCCTGACTTGCATCAGTAATTCCAGGAATAGTACTAGGAGACTATGTTTTCAAAATCAATTTCTGCTCTTGATTCTATGCTGCACATCTGTTGTTATCTCTTCCAGACATCAGCTAAATCAGTAATGTTTCGAATTCAAGGCGGGGTGTGAACGGCTTCAAATTTAGTTCACTATGCCAATACCATAGACGGCAGGAAGATGGTTTTTTTTTAGCATCAAATTAAGTGAACAAGCAATCTTATCACAATAAGGTGATGTCCTCATGAGCCCCTCAGTACCTGAATGAAGGTGTCAATGTGCACCATCAAAGCCTGGGTGCGACTGATGATGAACTGGTTCACACAAGCAATGGCATGAGACCTGCAATATGTCACAGCAAATCAAATATTAATTAACGTAATATACTGCATCTGCAGTCAATATAAGTTAAAACAAGAAAAACAATGGGATTGGGTGAATGCCAGTATAACCAGTCACACTGCAAGAAAAGTAATCACGAAGTCACACTGCAAAAAGTGAAGCTGCCGTTCAGACTTACCTGATCTTAGGACTCTGATGCCGGAAGAACTGCAGGAACTTTGGAATGAGGATGTTCAGTGGTCGGTTAACAGCATCACTGTCCAGCGTCTCAGCATTGTCCTCACAGATTTTCTGCAGTGCTCCGAATGCTCCCTTTGAAGAGAAAAAACAAAAATGAACGTCGATTCAAGCGCACAGCTTGTCCTCTGAAATAGGAAATGTGGTGAACGGAAAGCAGTGAACACCCGATCTGATTGTTAACAAAGAATGTAAACAAAAGTAGAAAAAGAATCATTAGAATGTGACACTGACAGTAAGTGGAAGAAGTCAAAAAGGACTGACTAAGTGGCCGCGAACTGGGTCCAGATTTTTCAGCCCGAGCTCTATGTAGACAGCAATCAATCAAGGAAGGATTTGAGACTGGCCCCTTAGGACCAATCTTTCTGCTGTTATTGATCCAAGCGTAGCCTGGGAGTGGGAGGTAAGTGGAACGCGGCTTCTAGTGCTAGCCCAAGGTGTACTCCAGCACAAGATGATGGCAGGCAACAGGAAAATCAATATCCTGACACTGCACAGCAGCAGCTTTCTCTACACACACCCCATCCACTGATTCAGCATCCAACATGCCTTTGAACATACCGATGCCACAATGCAACTGCGTCCATGACATGTCCTTGTTGCTATGTCAACAAAGTAACATTCCTCTTTGGGAACAGTAAAATGCTATTAGTATTACCAAGGACCTCAGCAAACAGTAACCAATTTACCACTATGCAAGTAATTCCTGACCTGCCAAACGCAGAACAGCACACCTGATTACTTACTTCACAAACATTGTAGTCTTCCGAATCAAGGCACTGGCTCAGATGAGGCAGTAGCTCTGGCCAGTTCCTCAGCTCACCCTTGGCCACAATCGTCGTGATCAAGATACCAATGGTGGCTCTGATCAGGGGAGAAAGGTCGCCAATGCTGTTCAGACATTCCTGTTTGATGAAGTTGGTCACCTCAGGAGGGAACTTCTCAAAGTGGGCCCGCACATTGTTTTTGAGAATCAACCCACTGAGAGAGCGCGTTGGGTCATCTGCAACAAAGCACTTCAACCATGAGCAAAAATGGACATTTTTCCCTACAACTAGCAAGAGGAATGTTCATTCAATGACCCGTCTACTGTAGTTTCTACTGTGAACTATCATTAATTACAGTAACAGATCAAGACATAACTGCATAAATGCCTAAAGTTACAGAGTGCAAAAATTGGTAAAGCTGATCTGTAAGTGTAACCACTCCAATGTATAACTAAATTAGTAAAAATGAGAAAAAGTGACCAAGCCAAAGACAGAACAGAAGCTTACCTTCAGTTTTCAACTTTGTGAGAACAAATATCAGATAGTTGTTGAAGTCCGGGTAGCGATTCAACTCTTCCAATCTCTGATAAAGGTCAAGGAAATACCAAAGGACACATCTGTCTACCATCACACTCACAGTTCCAGTCCACCAACAGGAGCAATGGCATGACTACATTAACTGTTAATAACATACCTTTGAAAAATATGCTTACCGGTACATTGTATCCCCATAGTTGTACAGAGAATAAGCTGCTGTACTAAACTTTTGTGTTATATACTTTGAGCATCTGCAGTTATGGAGTTTTCTCAGTTACCGTCCTGTAAAACTAAGAGTTTGAGTAACTCAGTAAGAATGATATCTGATCACAATGAACCTGGGTATAGTACTCAGCGATCTCATTGTGATTGTGGTGCTCTCCTAGCTGTTAGGACAATTAAATAATGTCCAGGTACAATTATGATCTTAGTTTTATGTGTAGATCCGAAAGTCTAAGCAGAATGATTCTAAGCATCGCTTTCTTAATATACTTTTTTACAGATCTGTGGAGGCAGCAACACCGTCGTCAGTTAGTAGAGTTACTCAACAAACGGAAGGCAGTGTGCCGATGCCTTCGTTCACATCGGAGTTGAATGCTTAAACGTAAAATCACCAAACGGAAAAGTCTAACTAATCTCATGGAACAAAACGTAACCCGTGCCTACAAATCTGTGTGCCCAATATCCTTTAATAACTTTGCAGTCTATTTAGTTGAAAAAGACTTTCAACAGCACGTGGGCGCCACAGCCGTTTCATTTTCAGCGCTGCTGAAAGATAGATCGAAGATCATCGCTGCCAAGTGTGAAATCCAACCAAAACAAAATTCACACTCTAAACATTATACAGTAAGGATACTTGCTGAACAGCACGTTGAGTCGCAGTGTCAGGCGACTGAGATTCTTTCAATAATTGTAAGATTTGTCGAAGACCGCTCTCTTCTGGCTGCCACGCCATGTTGGATTCTCGCCCGATATGCGGAAGAATCGTTGTAAGCTCATGGAGGACAGACGTAACTTCTTTGTCTTTAAACAAATTCCAAACATGGTAACATAATTTACAACAGTTCAAAAGGTTTAATATTTTTCGAGGCTCCAAGAAAGACAGACATCACTATATAAAATTAGGAACGGTTCATATTAGGGGACTATTTTTAAGTTAGGCGTGATGCGGTTTCTGAATACATTTTCATGTATTATGTCCCTTCCGCCACACAGTGTGCTTAGTGCCGTGTGCACACTTTCCTTTCATGGCATTGGCATAGAGCTTTCCCTTGCCGAAACGATTGCTATGACGCTCTGTTGCAACACAGCTGATGGCAAGTCAGTGTGTTTGTTACCCACAACATAGCCTTTTCTGCGTAATAGCACTAGTTACGGCTTGACATGACAATGGACAAGGTCAACTTGATGCACGGTGTGCCTGCTCAGCGGTATTACTATCTTTGCCGTATCACTTACTATAGCAAGAAAACTGAATCAGTCGGCCGGCCGGCGGCCCTATATCAGTTATATGTCTGTCATTTGCAAAAGGGGGGGGGGGGGGGGGGCGAAAATGTACCCCAGCTCTTCCCGCTGCGCGGCCGGACGGCGGAATGACCGCTGACTTCCGCAGTCGCCGCCCATTTCAACCCTGTACTCGGCATCGGGCTTGACTTCGGCCGCGTAGTCAGTCAGTGAAGCCCGATGGCACCGACAGGGTCGCGCTCGTTTTACTCAGTGACAGTCAGCCGTTTACCGCCGGCGACGGGTGGGTGTTTGGGGGTTTAACGTCCTTTTCCACCACATAGGGTGATATCAAAGACGGGGCTACGATGAAAAATTAAAGCCAGCATTTGGCCCCAGCCGGGATCGAACCGGGCTCACGACCCGAGCATTAGAAGTCCAACGCTCTACCATTCGACCACCCTGGCTCCCCACCGCCGGCGACGGACTTAGTGAGACTGAGTAACTTCAGTTTGTAAATTAAGCGCGGGCCTCCGGCATTACTAGTAAAAAAAAAGAATGGCCGGTGAAGATGATCTACGCATTCAGTTTCCGTCAGGGGATTTGTTCTAGTGCCGTTACTACAAGGCATCCGACTCAAGTTCGGATCCTGAGCTGCTCAGTTGATTCGAGTCCCCGGTGGGCAGGAATATAGTGGGATTTTTCCTCACCATATCGACTCAAATCCATGTGCAGACTCGTTTACGGTGCCGGTCTGTCTCGCCTTCGTGTACACACTGACGCACGCACATAGTACATCAGGTGTGCACGCTAAAAATCACGGCCGCGTAAGTTCATCTCAGTTTCGAAGAAGACTCGGCGAACGGTAGGCTGTGGCCGGTGTCGTGGACGGTAAACAGAAATACTGTCGCACGCACCAGAGTGAATAGCAGGGTGGAGGTTTGCACATAAAGTAGCGCTCAGCGGCAGCAGGCTTTCACTGCTTCGTCCTCCAGCCCTGCGGCGCCGTGAGCATTTTCAGCTGAGATGGATATGTGCGCCGAGGCCGGAGAAGTCTACGTACCATACCATGGGCCATACCATACCATACCATTTTTATGAAAACATCAGTGCTGTCCCGGCGTAAATAGTAACTGATCAGTCATCATTTTCGTCAAGTTTTCCGGAAACGGACCTCAGTTTCGATGACACCGACTGAATATAGCACAACACGGAAGCCGGCATCACCAGCAAGACTGAGTTGCCGATCCGACCGGCGTCGGGCTCATTGAAGCGCCCGGCCGGCGCGGCCAGCCTCTGCGGCAGCCCCACTGACAGCCATACCGTAGGCTGGGGTTCGCTCAATGCCCCCCCCCCCCACCCCCTCAATGACCGAACTATTAAACCAGCTTACTGAGTATGATTATACCCACTCTATATTCAGTCTACATATCTGGCTTACACGGTCAGTGTGAGCCCCCCCCCCCCCCCCCCCACCCGAAAAAAAAAATAGTAATAATAATAAAAACAGTAAATAAATAAAACGAAACGTGTTATTTTACTGTGTACCTTTTGTTTTACAGGTTTTTTATTTAAAGGTTTCTGCAGTTCCTTAATTTCACTGTGTACCTTTTGTTTTACAGGGGTTTTTTAAATTTATTTAAAGGTTTCTGCAGTTCCTTAATTTCACTGTTACTGACCACTGCCAACTGCGTCGCTTTCCCATAGAAAGGCTTTTCCGACTACAACAATACTGAAATTCAATCCCAGTCAATACCCGGCGCAAACCGGCCTGCCGCCGGGATGATTAGTTACGAACACTAAATTAGTAAAACTGACTCAATACCACATACCACACAGCAGGTGACTGAGCAACTGATTGACAAACACGTCACCGAGTCAGTCACGGTTTGCCGCTGGATGTCAGTGTTGAGGACACTGAGTTATCATGATCGGCGACTGACTCCAGTCCGTCCACTCAGTCAGATCGTAACAGTGGCCGGAATCAGTTGAACTGAATACATGTAACTGTTACTGAAGTATACCATCAGTGTCACCGACTCGGTCGCTATGTCAGTCAGTGACCCCGCTGAGCACAAACCAGGCTGAACATGAGATTTAGTGAAGATTTTATTTCTTCTGGGCCCCTTTTGAGGTATCATGTCACTGATGGTGGAGGATAGAGTAAAATTGAAATAACATATCCAACCTGATATTTCTGGAAAAGCACTGTGACAACACAAACCCGTTTCAAGTTGTTCATTAGCTTGAACTGAGCTAGCAGCGCCGGCCGGGCAGCGCATCCCCGTACCGGGGGCCGTAACGTTTAGGCTAACCCTAGTGTTAACGTTACGGCCCCCGGTACGGGGATGCGGGCAGCGTTCACACTGACCATACTGACACTCGTTCCGGCGGCATCAGTCATGGCAACTGACACCGGCTGACTGCCGTGAGAGACACCGGCACACACACACACACACACACACACACACACACACACACACACACACACACACACACACACACACACACACACACACACAACTTGAACACTCCCGCGATACGGCACACGCTGAATGAATTATTTGCTAGATCAAGGGCAACTCGCCTGAGTTTTTTTGGGCTCCCATGACAATACCTTGCACACGCCGGCACACTGACTGACATACATCTTTATGTACCGGCACTGCATGATGCACGCACGGGGACGGAGGAGGCGCCGGGTCAGGGGTGGGGATGGCAGTGGGGTGGGGGGGGGGTGTATGTACAGTCCGGCCGACTGGCCCGGCCACCCGCCGTCCCAGCCGGCTCCGACGGTCCCACCACCACCCCCAGCGCCGGCTAAAAACAAAAACAAAACAAAAAATGCCCCCCCCCCCAACAAACAAACAAACAAACAAAACGGACAGTGATCTCATCAGTGCTACACAACATGTCGGCGTCTTAGTTTGAAATAATATCTGATTCTACGACTGACTACTACTGAACTTTCCTGATACGTCCGATTCCCGGCTCAGCCGGTCAGTGCCACCAGTTTTTTGACAGCCGTTACCCCACTAACCCCGCGGCCGGATGCACTGACTTCTGGCGATCTTTAGTACAAACCGTCACTCAGTGTCACCGTCCGGCTGATGCCGCCGACTCACTCCAGTTCATTATTACTCAGGGACATGTGCCTGAACTGACATCATGATAACAGCAACTGCATAGCAACAATGCCGTCAATGGAAACCAGGGCCGGATCAATCAGTTTTCGGGGGGGCCGGGGGGGGGGGGGGGCAGGGCCCGGGCCGTCTTGTAAGAGGCCAAACACTACACTGAACCGACGTTTTTGAGTTTCTAACTGTTGTTATACACGGTGTAGCATCCGGTCCGGTCCCCCTTCTGAAGTAGTCCCCCGAAACTGCTCTAAGCAAAGTGTTGTAGCGTTTTATTTACTTTTTAATTTCTTATAAGTGTCAGGAACATTTCTAGATCAGCATGTGTGTGTGTGTGTGTGTGTGTGTGTGTGTGTGTGTGTGTGTGTGTGTGTGTGTGTGTGTGTGTGTGTGTTCTCTGAATATAACTTGTCTGATACACATAAAAAGCAACAAATAAACAAACAAAACACCGTCTCCAGGCTCACCCAAACAGCAACAATAAATACAGGATTCTCGAATTTCAACTCAGAAAAATGTCATCTAACATCGTGGATGAATTTAGGTTTATTTCTTTGCAAGGGGGGACCATTATAGAGCAGTTTTTGCCACGAATTGGTCCCCCGGGGGACTATACTTCAGAGGGGGGACCGGACCGGATCCTACAACGGCACTAAAACACAAGCGTTACGACTCAATTTTAAACAATTGCTTACAGTTTGATGCTACTGCCGGGGGGGGGGGGGAGGAGGGGAAGAGGGACCGGCTGTATTACCAAAGCACCCTCCTCCCCTCAGTCCTTCCCCCCCCCCCCCCGGGATCCGGCCCTGGAGACTCAGTCAGTTCTTCAACAAAATTTACTCTGACTTAAGAAAAACGCGGCAAACGGTGAGTTTTCTTTGGCCGTCGTATAAGCCGCTTCAGTTGCGCTCTTTCTTTACACATGACTGATGCAATGCACATCAGAGGGGCAATGTCATTTGGTGGGATCAGTGGCCGCCGTCGGGACTAGAGCCGGGGGAACTTGAACAGACTGAGTCAGTCTCGACTGAGGATTTTCAGTTACTCTCAGTGTTGCAGATTAATCAGTGGTACTGTAGCAAGTTAGCTTCAAGCGATTGACTGATTACGTGTAGTATTCGGTAAACACAATGTGAATCTATAGTGTGATCTTTCTCTCAAACGTCATAGCCGGATACTGACACTGAGCCGGTCCGCAGTCATCAGTTATCATAGTCTCTACTAGCCAGGCAGTCAGTACCAGTCAGTCTAGATGATATATTTTCATCAGGTGTTTCAGTGTCAGGTCGGTTTTTCCATCAGAGTTGATCCGTCATACTGGATTCGGGACGTACACGTCTATAGGTTGTACTAGGGTTAAGCCATGTGTAAGCATGACTAAGCAAATCGCCACCGGCATCGACTGTCATTCAGTTCGCAAGCTCTTTCAAGCACGGGTTCACAGGGCGTACAGAATTTAGACCATGCTTTCGAGCCGCAGAGGCTCGGACGTACTTATTCATGCGGCCCGGTGAGGTGTCAGTGAACACTGTGTACTGACTAAGGTAGAACCATTTTCCACTAAGGATGCATGGCTGCTATTCCGAAGATAGGGGTATGGAAGTGCAGCAACACTAAAGTCACTGAGTTAGTGAGCTAACGGGGCTCTTCTCGTCCTACGTACACTTCGGTTACCGGTGGCCGACACGCTGGGTTCGCCAGCGTCATCGCTGGGTTAACCCGCAGCCAATCAAGTTAGTCCCCGCAGCTCCGTCTGGCCAATAAGATTATCAGCAGAACCGGGGTTTCCCACTGAAACCGCTAGGCCGACGTTAGCAACACGTTGCAGTATCGTACCAAACAGCGAAGTGTCCGAACGTGGTGCAATCGCGCTCCTGCAGTGAACGCTCCAAGACTTCCACACACCTGTTACCGGCTTACGTGTCAAGACGACGAGAAAATGACTTGTATAGCAACAATGGCAGCGTCTTCAGCAAAATTCATGAAGGAAAAACGCAAACGGTGAGTTTTCTTCCACCGTCGTCGAGCTTTGCGCGCTTTCTTTACACATGATGCAATGCACATGGGGCAGTTACGTGGGATCGCCGAACTCTCGGCCGGCGAGTTTCTTCCGCTGTTGCAGATTAATGTTAGCTTCAAGCAATGAATTGATGAGGTGTAGTATTCGGCCAACAATTGACTGCACGATGTGAATGTTTGGTGCAATCATTTTCACGAAGGTGATAGTTACAATCATCTTTGATTCGTTAGCCAGCCTTTTTAGTGCGTATCATCGGCACTGCTGTAGCGACCTCACTGCGTTTGAAACTGAAGAAGAAAACGTTTCGGTAATCTTAGCAAATATTTGTCAAGCAGTATTAGAATTGGTCAGTCCAGTTGCATTATGTCTGCAGAATGTATCTTTGAGTAATTCAGTGTGCCGAGTAGCGGTGCAGAGGGCAGGAGTGACATTGCACAATCACACGGCGCGGTCACAATCTGTACTGAGTACACGTGACGCAAGGCCGGTCATGCACTTTGACCCGAACTAGCGCTCGCAACTTCGGAGGCGATGACATCAGCAGCTTCATTCAGTTCGCGAAGGCCAGAGGGAGTTTACATCATGTCTGTATTATCACAGACAGTTGTTTGACAACCATAGAGCCGTCCTAGATTTTTTTTTATCTGACATCTCCTGTATAGATCTGGCAATAGACAACAAATAAATGAAGCAACATGAGCAAAAAAAACCCCCAGAAAACTGTAAAGGTGCCGTGACTGTTTCCTGAAGCATACAGATGTAGGGGAACAGTGCTGTCCACGTTTCTTTTGAGACAAGACTGCAGGCATAAATAATTGAAGCTTTAGCCAGTGCTCAATTTAGATCAGTGAAAATTTAGTCTTTCTCACCAATTGCACCCATCACACTACTTCGTCACCACAGATGTGCTTATTACAAGGTGATAATTCAGGACATGTACCACATATAGAGACTGATGCAGCCTTCTCAGTGCCTTTTACTTTGTAGTATAGTAAATTGTAGTACATGTACCTGTGATTAAAGATCAGTGTGATGTTCATTTTGCAGACGATTTTCTGGCCCTGGTTATGCCTTGAGGGCCAGCCTGCGTCAGGCAGCAGCCCAGCGACGTCTTACAGTTGGGCTCAACAGATGTGTCAACATGCTGAAAAGGTATGCAGAGTTTGTTAGGACATACTCGTGTGCAAATAAATTGATTCATTCATTGATATTCTTTGATC
Organism: Batillaria attramentaria; assembly: GCA_018292915.2. Taxonomy (NCBI): domain Eukaryota; kingdom Metazoa; phylum Mollusca; class Gastropoda; family Batillariidae; genus Batillaria; species Batillaria attramentaria. The sequence continues at coordinate 910,951 of JACVVK020000226.1, forward strand.
CCTTGTCATTAGAGCAGTCAATTCTACACAGGTTTCTGTGCTCACTTGCCACCATGGAAGTGCAGGCAAAAAGAAAAAAGAAGTAGTTTGTCTTGATATACTGACTAGTCAAGAGTGTGCATCCATCTGTGCATAAATCAGTTATTGCAGATGTAGATGCACATTGCACCACCAATAACGAACAATAAAGATGAAAACGTGCTAATACTGCAAGTCTACATTCATGCAGGTGTTAGTCAGCTGACTTTGTTCCTTCTTACTAACATTTCTATCTGTCGTCAGATTTCTTGATCGTGCTCATGTAGAGTCTGTTCTCAGATGCTTGCCGTTTCTGTCTTCAGGAACCCAGAAAAGGTGATGGTGTGCCTGTTGCTTCGCAGCGCTCCATCGGCTAGCGGAGACCAGGCTGTCAGCAATATACAGCACACACTCCTGAAGGCATTCTGCACTGAAAACCACATCAGCATTGTGCATGTCTGTGGAGACATGTCCCTGATGCGACTGGTTGGAAGGCTGGCTGGCCGCACTGTGGATGATGGGCAAGAATTGTGCTCGGACAGCCTTGAGGACTGCAGTCTAATTCTGATCGAGGTAAATTTTTTTATTTTTTCGTCAGTGGAACACAAAAGCTATGTTTTGTTGCCACTAAGAAGCTTAAGACATGGCCTTTCTTGAGCTGCCCTCTATTAAAGGTGAAGTAATTGAGATTTGTGTGTGTTGGTGGGGAAGGAGGAGTAGGGGGAATAGGTTTTTAAACTGTTCAATCACCAGCTCTCTTCTAAAATCACCATGTGCGGCGCATCTTAATTTGTGTCTTCCTTTTTCTATTTTCAGCATCCGTCAGGTGCTCCGAGCTCCGAGGACCTCACTTGGGCAGCAGCCTGTCATGGAGGCCACCTGGATATCCAGGCCAGTGGACACATGCCCAGCGATTGACATCAAGTGCTTGTTGTACTTTGAACCGATCCAGGACAGATCAACAATGTCCAAATAGCTGAAAATGCCTGAAAAAAGAAAAATGGCATTCCTGCGAGGGCTGGCCCCAGGCCCACACTGGATGTGCTTCCCACCAACAAAAGACAGTCTAGTTGGCAGGAATAGTCCCCCCTGGCATCCTACACAGGTCAGGTTGTCCAAGGGGGACTTCACCTCCTCATGCACTCTCGCTTTGAGCACCTTGTCCAAAATTAGCTCTGTGGATGGACATTGCAGACACTAAGTGAATGCTTTGTTGTCTAGAGAGTGCAAAAACAGGTACAAGAAAAGACGATCTTCTGCAGTGGTGGGGATTGTCTCTCTTGGCTCCTGTTGAACACTCTGTTGTGTGCCATAGCCTTGTGACATGTCTGGATTCAGCACCATGGACTGGAATGACAGTACTACAATGCTTCTGGATGGTGAACACTGCTATGTGCAGTGTTGTGCCAACTTATCTGGACTTGGTAGCATGGGAGGATAGGGCCTTCTATTCTAAAGAGTGGCTAAATGTGACTTGAGCTTGAGTTGCCTATCAGCCTTTGCACTGAGGTTGACCGTGCTGCTCTTAGCTCTACAGTGGCTGTCATGCCGAAGACCTTGGATTCAGAACTTTGAATCTGATTCCCCCCCCCCCCCCCCCCTCTGTTTTACATGTTGCAAGAAGTGAATGAGAGGAGGGAGTTTTGAGAGACCACACCTGTGAAATCGGTTTGATTCACAAGGTAGTGAGGGAAACCCTAACAACATTGTTTCTGTATTGTTGTAGAGATCGCGAAAAGTCACTGCATTTCGATGGAAATTTCTAGACCATCCCAGAACATGCGAGTGCAGTAACGTCAGCAGATTATGTAACCTCAGAAAGATTCCGTACTTGCCAGTATGTTACAGAATGTTCTAGATCTGACCTGTTAGTATATAAGCAGCACTGCACAGCGTTCTGGGTTCTTCCTCTTTCATGAGTTTGTTCTTGCGCATCTTCTGTTAATAAAGTATTGGAGTTCCAGCCTGTTGTATCCCGTGTCTTCTCTGCGAGTGCACCGAGAGAGCGACATAGCAGGAGAAAAATACAACATGTATATAAGTAGGTGTCTTGCTCATGCCGAAGATGATGTCCATAGTTTAGTTATTGTGTGTGTGTGTTTTGAGTATCATGAAAAAGTGAATTCTGGAAGTTGGGTGAGTTTCTTTTTGCCTTTTTCCCACCTCGGTTGTGATGCTGGTACAAAGTATATCATTGACACTGATCTATGCTTGCACTTGTATTTTCATCAGAAATCATTGTATTAATTCATAGCTAGAATGGACGTGTAGAGGATAGTAGGATGTTTCATTATGTGTGCTTATGCAAGTTCAGTTAATGCATTAGTTTACCGGTACAGGTGTTTTTCTTTGTTCCTCCTATTGTATTCATATTTTTGTGATTGTACACTTCACAATCCAATATGTAATTTGTAGCTCTGCTGTTGTCTTAACATTTTCAAATGCTTTCACGTGTACATCAGAGCGTTTTCCTTGGTGTTGGTATAATGGACTTATTTATGCTATACATGTGGCAAAATAAAAGGTAAAGAGCACATTTCATATTGTGTCCGTTGTTCTTGACTGTGTTAGCAAGCTAGCAGTGAGCAGTGTGTCATTACCATTCTTTGTAACTGAAGGGCTATATTCAGCTGGCACTATTTCCTGCATCACTGGTAGAATTTAACCTTCTGCAGCTCCACATATTCCCAGTCACTTCAAACCACACAGTAATGTTGGAGTACAAACACCTGATTTTATTCAGACTAATAATAGACACAATAAAACATACACAAAAAGCCTTCAGACGAACTGATCCATCCAATCAGAAAATCTGAACACAGTCACGTTTGTAAGACGATCGTGCTGGTGCACTGAATAAGAAAGACAGCCTTTGCACAACACCACCACCAATCACAGACCAAGTGTAAATACCGTAGAAACTGATGAACTTGACCAGCAAAAAATATCACTAACAATGTGTACACAGAACTTGTGTGTCAGTGTAAACTGTAAGTGTAAGTAAAGATATGAATGTGACTAAGTAAAAGAAACTTTAAACAATATCCATGTTATAGAAAAATCCCCCCCCCCCCACCCTTTCCAAAATAAACCAACAACCTTATTAATACAAATCTGTACTCTGTCTCACCGGCAATGTAATCATATTATTTATACTCTATCATCATCCAACAATTTTACCATGGCACAAATTGCTGCCCAGAAATAATACTGTCATAACTTTAATTTACGCAGAGAATAATAGTTCTGTAACTCCTTTCATTGCATGACTAAAATTACAACAGTATTATTCTCTGCATAAATTTGTGTTACAACAGTATTATTTCCAGGTGGCAAAATAAAAATGGCCTACATATACATGTGTCATAAAAAAAAAGTAAGCAGGAGGCTTTAGTATTGCAAAATTAAAAGATGTGTAAACATTTGAATGGCTAAGAGCACACTTGGATGAAATTGTGCAAAAGGGCCCAAGTCCTTATCAAGTACACTGCCTTGTCCTCTTCCATAAACAATGACTGTGTCTCCCGTTCAAAAAAGACTGACCAAATCACACTGGTCCTCAAAGATCTCCACTGACTTCCGGTCAAGCTTCGCATCGACCATTAGCTTCTCTCCTTGACTTTCTCCTGCATTCACCGCACTGCTCCATTATATCTGGCTGAGCTCATACCACTCTACTGACCTTCACGCAGCCTAAGATCTTCTTCCCAGTCCAGACTTGCCCTCCCAAGTTACTCTGACAACACAAACAAGAAACGCTCTGGTGCACGGGCTTTCAAGAATGCAGCTCCTTGCCTCTGGAACAACTTGCCAGTTCACCTCAAGTCAGGTTCTGCACCAGGCATGACCTTCAAGCGGAACCTCAAGACGCACCTTATCTCTCAGTTCTAATTCTCTCTCTCTGTCCTTCCCCCCCCCCCCCCCAAAAGGTGCCGTGAGCATGCTTACTGCATGGAAGTTTTTTGTAGCGCTATACAAATGGCCAATCATCGTCTGTGTTGATTGACATAAAATCTTTCCTTACAATTACCGACACACATAATGTTAAAGACAGTAACATTTCCATGTGCTCTTCCATCTTGCTTCCAGCAAAACCAAACTACCAATACCATACACGCAACCTACAGGGATGAGCGCCTAATGTTTGTTTATACAGGCTGAGAGTGAAGTAACTGCCTCTGTGAGCTGAGGAATGCTACAGCAGAGACCATCATTATGCAAGTACGCCTCTGGATATGGCAGCTAACAAGGAAGCATGCGTGCTGGAGAAGGGAGGTTGGAAAGTCAGCTGTCTCCACACAGTCAGACTGAGAATCACATATTGGGAACAGCATATAAATTGCATTTTGTTTAATTTCATTCAAGCTTTGCGACTGTAAATAGCCTTTCTTTATGGTCTACCTACAAAGAAAATTACAGTGGCTAGAATAATAATCTCTTTATCATATTACATGTATACCATCCACGAAACTTTATGAAGTAAAGCTAGGAATGGAATTAGATTCACGAGTGCTTCTAAAATTCACTATTACCTATACATGGAATGGGGTGAGCAGGAGTTCCTCACATGGTGACACAAGCTGGTATGGGAGTAACAATAATTTCAGACCGGCCACCATAGCATGGTGGTTAGCACTTTGGACCATGGACTGGGAGACCTGGGCTCGAGTCCCAGCTGAGACAGGGATTTTTTTTATACCTAGGTTGACTGCTGCACAGAGCACGTGTGCTAATGGGCCCAATGGAGAGGCTGCTGCCACACAGCCAAGACTCACCCTCTTTACGGGTGCGACTCTGGGGGTGCTTCGCTTGGTATGACACATCTCATGATGTGGATGATTAAATGGCCAGCACCACAGGTGCCACAGTTCCCAACACAGGGATAATTATGACAGGAAGCCTGGAATGTAGCCCTGTCCCACAGTTCCAAGCCACAAGGCCCTCCTTAGCATCATAATACCATCATCCTCCCATTATCATGCATAATAAAAATTGCCCATAGCTTCCGAGCCCTCCGTGGATTCCACTAATGATGTGGGAGGAACACCACTGGAACTGGCAAAGAGTTGGGACATAAAAAAACAACAAACAACAACCCAAAACAACAACAACTGAAAATAATTTCAGACATCAGCTCCCCCAACTGCACCAATGTCCTCTTCAGCCTCTGCATCCATGTCATCATCCTGAAGATACTCGGCATGTTGTCTGATGTCCTCAAGGCTGATCGGTGCCTGTCGGTAGGGAACTTTGCTCCACTTCTTGTACTGGGGTGACAGCGGCTCCTCGTTTGCATCCAGTATAATCCATGATTTGCTCCTGAGTCCCACAGTGAAAAATGTTGTCTGGAATACAAACAATCAGGAATGTTTACCGCCATAAGCATGATTGTGTATGTGCCAGGCTGGGTCATGTGACAGAAAGAGTTGCGGTCATGTACAGTTTGTTTACCATATGCAGAGATACTATTTTTCAACTTTCCAAGATTGTTACTTGCACTAATTCACACAGTGTAAGCAATAAAACGGCAACATTTAGTTAAGTGCTGATCACTCGTGCACCTCGTGCACTCGTGCATTTAATGTTTTTTACATAATCTCAATGACAATTTATCATCACAAGTGATATTTGATGTGAATTACCACTGAATGTGTGCATGTGGACCTAGAACGAAATTTGCCACATTAACCAATGCATTGCTGATGTTCTGAAGTTACTAAGGTCTTCTTTACCTTCTTGTAGCATGCCACCTGCCCAAGGTATTGGTCACACTCATTGCAGAAGAATGACCCAGTCAAATCAACATCATCGGTGTTGGGCTTTTTGTAGCGGGCAGGATTTTTTCGTGTGTTAACCCTGTCATCAATGTCATGCCCGATGATTGCTCGATGATTGCCATTGATTGTTCGAATCAGGGAGCCCGGGACTCGCACGTGAGAACAGTCACTCTCCAAGATGAAGTCTCCCTTCTTCAAGATTGGGGTATCCCGCTTGCGCTTTCTTTCCTCAATCTCAGCAGCTGTGAGTATTTCCCTCTGAAACTGTTGAAGAGACAGAACAGACAGCCGTAAGTGGAAGGCTGCTCAAGTAACTATACTAATACGTGCATGCTTGGCTTCTGATAGATTTCTGCAGTAAAAGGTGATTTCAGGGTCACCCCCAAAGATATCTCGAACACATTATAGTTGTCAAACAGTGTTAAGAAATTAAGTCACAAACCTCTGCAATAGTTTCAATAACTGTGTCCTCTGGCATCTCACGTATCTGCAGTATGGCATGGTTCATGAGTTCCTCACGGTGTCGATTGAGCCTCTCTTGCTCAATTATGTTCTGCATTCCCAAGAGGATGGACTTCCCCCCGTGCTTGCGACTCCGGCCTGACCATATAATAATAGAAATAATAATAATAATGGGTAGCGGAAAAGTGGTATGAACTGTGCCTGTTATTATTATATAAAATTTAATACACTGGAAGCTTTTGAAGTAAATAAAAGCGACATAAAAGGGACAGAAACCACTTAACTTTGACAAAGGACGGCACAGGTCGACGTTTTGGCTTACGCCTTCTTCAGGACATAAACAAATGGGTTTTTTTATTTGTTTATGTCCTGAAGAAGGCGTAAGCCGAAACGTCGACCTGTGCCGTCCTTTGTCAAAGTTAAGTGGTTTCTGTCCCTTTTGTGTCGCTTTTATTTGCTTAACTTGTAACCACTTCGCAGTCATTACCGTTTCCGTTTCTATTTGCTTTTGAAGTATTTTGAAATCCTGCACCTGCAGTATCAACAAAACAGAAAGCATAACAGCTGCAAGTCAGTTATATGTGATGCTACATATGTTTCACTGAGATAAGCAGACCACGTTTGGTTATCAAAAACAAGGTGTTCCTTTCATCTAATCAATTATTTTTGACTTTCATGGGGCATTTTCCTGATTGAGGTATTTCCTGTCAGCCACAAACTCATACAAAGCATTCACTTGGTGAGGAGGCGAGCCGATTTTTAATTTTTTTTTTTTTTAAAACAATCATTGTGAAGACTCACCTCTTGTTTGAACAGTTGTGACCTCATTCCCAACGCGGTTGTACTTAATAGTGAAGTCACATTCAGGAATGTCGATTCCCTCCTCCGCAATGGAAGTGCTGACGAGAACCTTTACTTCCCCGTTACGGAACTTCTCCAACACTGCTAGTTGTCCGATTGGTGTCATGCCTGCAATCAGAAAACTACTACTGTTACGTCTTGCCCTTTTTTCTTGGGGTCTCAGCTGGGATATGAATCACCTTAACAACTTACCAGCCAACTTTATCTTGCAATGTACTGTTCATCCTAACAATGATATTTCATACAGGAAGGGAGTGACTGGCTGAAATTGTTTGATTGCTTTTAATCCCTTGACAGATCAATGTTACACCATAATGATGTGTCTGGTTTCTCCGTTTAGTTCACTTGAAGATTACCTGGGCCCGTATGTAAAACTCAAGGTTAATTTAACCCACGGCTAGGACAAAAGAAGCCCCAAAACAAAATTAAATAAGAAAGGAAGCGAAGAAAGAAAGACAAAAATCCTTCTATAATGGCATAGGCACCTTGCTGGAATGGACCCGCTTCCTGATTTAAAACAAAAAACAACAGAAAATTTAACCCTAGAGCTAGTTTAGTTCGAGGTTAGACTCTAACCCTGGGCTAAACTCCCTAACCCCGACTTTTACATGCGGGCCCAGGTACTTACCCACTCTCAACTAGTTGGACCTGGTATAAGCGCTGTTTACATATCACATCCCCTAACAAACACAGTGAAGGGACTGGTACACAAATGCACAGGATGACAAGCTAACTGTATGTTTTTTTGGTTTGTTTTTTTTTTCTTCCCCAACTCTTTTGCCAGTTTCAGTGGTGTTCCTCCCAGGTGGAACCCACAGAGAAATCGGAAGCTGGGGCAATTTTTATTATGCATGATGATGGAAACAAGGATGATGGTAAGATGATGCTATGGAGGTCCGTGTAGTTTGGGACTGCGGGACAGGGCTGTATTCCATGCTTCCTGTCATAAATATCCTGGCATTAACCAGGCCCGGGAACTACAGCACCTGCAGTACCAGCCGTGTAATCATCCACATCATATGACGAGTCAAACCAAGGGAAGCACCCCCAAAGTCGCACCCGTGAAGTGGGTGAATCTCGGCTGTGTGGCAGCAGCCTCCCCACTGGGCCAATAGCACACCCGCTCTGGGTAGGAGCCGACGTAGGAGCCGACCTAGGTAAGAAAAATCCCACTTGCCTCGGCTGGGACTTAAACCCGGGTCTCCCAGTCCATGGTCTGAAGTGCTAACCACTACACTACGGGGCCGGTACAAGCTAACTGTATGTTATTTCATACGTGTGGGCAACAGAGGAACTGTTGGTGTGCATTAATTGTGCTGCCTGATTTGAAAAAATATCTACCTTGGCTTCAGAAAAACTAAGAGTTTAGTTTTGTGGTACATGTACATAAAAGGCAGCCTTGAAGTCACAGATCCAAACATATAAATTTAGTTGTGCAGAACATAAAGGTGAAACACATCAGCTGTGACGTCATCAAGATGATACTGCAGCACTGAACTTTGTGGGCGTTCGACCCTAGCGGCTATTTTCCGAGGGAAGATGTATGCAACCAGTACTGAGACTCTACCAGGTGGGATATAAAGTGTCAGTCTTTACAACTACTTCACCAAAATTGTATCTGCTTCGTCGGAACCTTGAAGTCACAGATCTAAATACATCAACCTAGTTGTGTAGAACATAAACATGATTCAGAAGTCACAGACTAAAACACATCAGCTTAATCACCTCCTTTAGACTGCTGAGCCCCTATGCCAGTAAAGGCCATAGCATTCAGCTGCTGAAGGTCACTGTAGACTTCGCTACTGTTCAGCCACCGACTCACAGCCCTGCAGGTTGCCCTGGTACGCACAAATACAAGGATGCGGGACTCTTCGTCTTTTCGCTCGGACAGATGCTTCTGGATCGTATGCTCGAGGATGTCCAAGTTTGGATTACTCTCTGTGGCCTTGGTGAGGGTCTTTTCCAGGTCTGCAACATTGAAGCTTGCTTTGATCAACAAATCATTCACTGGCAAGTAGCTTAACCATTTTGGGGGATTTTTTTTTTTTTTTTTTGCCTCAAAGCCTAAAGACGTACTTAAACCTATGTGTACATATGGGTACCTATGTAAAAGAATACCCTATGAGCAAACTACACTGAGTTCTGCTTGGTGGAAAACAACCTATTTCTTCCTAAGCCCAGTCCCTCAAAATTTTTTGCAAAATACCTCAGCACTACTGCTCTTCACCAAAGACTTCTGTTTTGGGACATGTGATGTGTTCATGACTGCACTTCTACATTCAAAACAGTTAAATTTAGTGTTAGAGGCTGGTTAGAGGCAGCGATTTTGCTTGCTCACCAGTGGTAAAATGCACTCTCATCCAATTTAATCGGTTTGCCGGAGGCACTGATGCACAACGCCTTCGGCTCGCCAGTAAATAGAACACCATCCTATTTTGTCCTTTCTATCACTGCCAACTCCATGTTTTCGCTCTTAGTGTATTGTCCAGCACCAGGCCAGTGGTGCAGCTGGTAGCCAAAGTGTATCACAACGTGTGACCACAACCCCCCAAGCAATGCAACAAAATGACTCTTGTTGACTGCAAGGGATTGACTGAACCAGCTGTCTGAATCACTGTAGTTACCATACTGCATTAGAAGCGTGTGTTTGGTGTCAGCTCGCCCGAGTGAGATAGTAAACGTGCAAGCGTCTGCATGGTTTGATGCCGCACATCACGTAAACAGCTCTCATTGATTTGTGAGCCCAGAAATGCTAGGACAGTTCCATTTCATTAACTCTTTGACGACGGAGCGCAATTTCTGTGTCAGAAATTGCGCTCCGTCGTCAAAGAGTTAACCACATGCATTTGGCATACCTTCAAAGAACTCAAACAGCTGTGCCTCCACGGGAGACCTATAGTCAAATGGGCGGTCTAACTTCCGCTCCAAGTAGTGTAGAACATCTTGCGGGCAGGTCAGGTCGTGCACGTCCAGTGCGACATTAAAAGCCTAGTGTACAAAAAAATCACATCATGCTGTTTAACGGTTTCATTACAAACTGTTTGTTGATCTCCTCCATCACCCCCTCCTTCCTTCACTACCCCCAGATTCTGAAACCTATGACCTCCCTTTATCAAATTCTTAACCTACACACCTATCTGCTGCTTACAAAAAGCAGAATGTGTAAAAAATCTTAGCCCTCTGGTCTTGCTGAATTAACTCATCTCATGCTGAAAAAAAGCCATAGAGGTTGTCCAGAATATTCCGTTCTCAGCACCGCCAAGGTTAAATTCTCAAAATGAGTCTAATGGGCCTACCTGTCACTAAAGGGGGGGGGGGGGTGGCAATGTTTATTATAAAATGCTCATTTTCTCACTTTTCTTTCCCCCTGAAAGTTAAAATCACAGTGGCTGCACAACTATGACAAACCTACCGTAAGCCATTTGGCCATTAGCCTGACTTCCTGAGCAAATGTCTTCCGCCGCTGATTTTCAGCTTCCTCACAGCTCTGATGTGCTTTAAGCTGGCGAGCCTGCACACACACAAAAAAGACAAAGGGGACATAAGTGCAACAAAAAGTCTTAACATGTGATTATACTGATAAAAATAAGCACAGGTGACAGCCAGTTCCTGTCTGTTTTCATGTCTGTGCTTGAAGAAAGCTTCTGCCAAAACGTTTTATTTTTTAGTTCCTGTTTTCTCCCGCGTTCTGCTATTACATGTGGGCTTTAAAATCTCACTCACTCACCCTATTGCACATGGGTACTAGACATTATTCTGCCACCTTTCTTTTATTACATGTTTACTATCATATTTCATACATGTAATTAATAATTTTGATTATCTGGGAATATACCTGATCATACAGTCCAACAGCCCACTGGCCATAGCTCTGGTCTTTGTGATCAGGAGGGCGCTCGCTGAGCTTCCTCAGAACAGCGTCGACTTTGGCGTCAGCCATCTCCGTAGCACGTTTATTCAGCAGTTCCTCGATCTTGTGCATAATGTTGTCCATCTTCCTGCTCACTTCATCCTCCCGTCTTGGTGTGAGCTGGATGGGATCCACTGGAACAAAACACTGTGTGAAATGTATTCTGTTGCTGCACATGAACACTCAACACAGAAACGCACCACAGTGCTTTATATGCTACAGTATCACTAAAACAAGAAAGCAGGAAGTCTGCAGTGAAGTAAAGTCTGGCAGATTGTGTTAATAGCCCTAGTGGTGCTGTCGGGCTGAATCCAGGCGTGGGCCAAATATTTCGTGCTAGCCTTTTTCTCATTGCCCCGTCTTTGATATCACCCATACGTGGTTGAAAAAGGACGTTAAACTCCCAAACACCCACCCACCCACCCTAGTAGTGCTGAGCCCAGAATATTCTGGGCTACCTCCATGGCGTTTTCAGCACAAGACAAAATTAATTCTGCAAGACCAGAGTTAGATCAGGGTTCG
>JACVVK020000226.1:927500-970000 GCA_018292915.2 Batillaria attramentaria
CAGAGAATCCAGGATCTCTATCCGTTTCAAGATCACTGGCAGGCAGATGCTCCCCTTCTGCATCGAAATCATCACTGTCATATTGCACCAGGGTATCTGAAAGAAGATAGCTTAATTTTATTTATTTTATATTTAAAAATATAGCTATCAACCACCCATCCCTTAACTTTACTATGACTGGGGCTGCTGCTGCCTCAACACTACCCTTGCCGCCATGAAACTGCAGCAAACTGACTACATGCAAACAAACCTCTCTATCAAGCTTCACTGAAGATACACACACATTCCATTTTGGATTGACCTGAAACATGGATGGAGAATTCAATACTGATGAGTCGTGGGTGATGCTTGGCTGAACCTTTGGTTGAAGTCTTCCGTCACAAATGAGTTAAGCCCCCTCCATCTTATTTGCATTTGCTGACGTGCATGTAAAGTGTGATATACAGTGTACATGTAAAATCTTAGGGTGGCCTATTTTCTCTTTTGTATAAAAGAAAAACAACAGCAACGAAAAGCAATGACAAACAAACAAACAAAACTACCCCCCCCAAAAAAAAAAAACCCAACAACAACAACATCTAACAGCAAGGTGGGCATGCAAAATAATATGGGAAACAATAAATGCAATGAAGATCACCCTGTCCCACCACACCAGTGTTCTAACCAGCCTGATCCATACCTGCCTGCATTCATAAGTTTTAAGTAGCCACCGGACCCCGTAGTGAATGGGTTAGCACTTAAGACCATGGACCGTAAGACCCGGGTTCGAGTACCAGCCGAGGCAAGTGGGATGTTTCCTACTTAGATCAGCTCCTACCCAGAGCGGGTGTCCTATGGGCCCAGTGGGGAGGCTGTTGCCACACAGCTGAGACTCACCCACTTTACAGATGCGACTTTGGGGGTGCTTCGCTTGGTATGACACATCTTATGATGTGGATGATTAAAAGGCCTACACCGTATGTCCTGTAGTCCCCGCGCTTAGTTAACAGAGGGATAATTATGACAGGAGGCGTGGAATGCGGCCCTGTCCCGCAGTCCCAAACCACAAGGACCTCCACAGCATCATTATATCATCATCTCCATTTATCATGCATAAATAAAAATTGCCCCAGCTTCCGAGCCCACCGTGGATTCCACCTATGACCTGGGAGGAACACAACTGAAGGTGGCGAAAATTGGGACATAAAAAAAAAGGGAAAAAAGTTTTAAGCAGCCAGCCAGTCACCCACATTGCCTCCCTAGCAGTGACTGTAAAGAATCGCCAGTTCTGTTACCATTACTGCCAGCCTGAAACATATGTGGCGCAAAGATGTCAGAGAAAAGGTCCCTGGACGTCCGCTGGGAGCTGAACTGAAGCTGAAGGAGAAACTCACGGCTGTACTGTCTCTTGCCACCCTGTTGACCAGGCTGTTCGTGCAAACCTGAAATGAAGTGGTTTGAATTTGAAATGTCCAAGTCACTTGATGTACAATGCAGTCTTATTATTTTGCTGTATACCTTGGCTTCATTCAGCAGTTCCCGAAGAGTTAAGAGAATTCCTTTGCACACATAAACACAATGTGTCCCCCCCCCCCCCCACCTCCACACACAAATCCCTGAATGACAGTGCATCCTTTCTCAGTGCTACAAGTGAAAAACCAATTGGGACTATGCAGAACCAGTATGTGAGATAGGAGGGAAATTAGAAAAAAAAAAGAAAAAAAAAAAAAGAAAGAAAATTACAACCTTCCTGGCTTCCGACAGCCTCCTTGACAAATGTTTGCTCTGTATGTTCCGAGTTGTTCTCCACATCCTTTTCACTGACATTTTCTGGTGACAATCCAGGTTCTGTTTTCTCAGCTGCAATCAAAAGGTTAGGGATTGTTAATCTTCTCATAAAACTAAGTTTAAGTCACATGTAAAAGCACATAACTCCCATCTGTATGGTACAGTTGTCAAGTACAGACAGTATTGCAAGTGGTCGTTTTAATGATTTTGTAAAGAAACAAACAAATACAAAACCCAGCCTTTGATGGAAATTCTGTAAATACAAGATAATCAACAAGAAGACCAACAACAAAATCAACACGGTTCATTTTTCTGCCATCATCATACTTTAATTTGACTTCTTTTATGTTAAGATCATATCATAATAATGAATTGAGCAAATGCATGAGACTTAAAACAAATATCTGTTAGAAAGTGTTATTTTTTTAAAACAGACAAAGTATTTTTGAAATTGAATGTGAATTTGAATAGGCTGCTCTTCCTTTATGTGACACTTGACAGTATTTAGATGCACTTGCCTGGATTTTCGTCCAGCAGGTTCATTTTCCAAACCAGTATAGGTTTCACCTCTGCCAGCGACAAAATAAGCAGGTGCGGCCAATCCGTTGTGAACTGACGCACAAGTTGAAACATCTTGACAGCAGCACGGCGGCATCCTTTCTGCCTCAGAGTAATCTGTATTTGTTCCATATCTTTGTCCGCTATGACCTTCCGTTTAAATAATTTTTGGAGAATATTTGTTAGCTCACCATCTGTGAGATGTTCTATGATGTCTCCCTTTAGCAATCTTACAGTAAGGGCAAAGTACTCATTAGCGGCTTGGTTTCTTTCAGCCTGGCTGCCTTCAAAAGGTTGAAGGAATCGTTCCCAGCCTGTTGACAGAAAGCAAGAAAACAGATTACATTTGCCTGTTAGAAATGACAAACCCACCTTTGCAAGAAAACTTCTCAACACAATTCACAACACAAGTAAGTTATTCAGGAACATTCTAGGAACGTTATGTGGGAATACTCTGCTTCCCAGCAATTGTCAATATTCGTCTTCTCTCAGATACAGAAAGGTGAAGATTTCTAGATCTATCTAATACACACACGCCTCACAAAACCATCAAAGTCAAGATCATTGCTACATGTGTTTGTGTGTGTGTGTGTGTGTGTGTGTGTGTGTGTGTGTGTGTGTGTGTGTGTGTGTGTGTGTGTGTGTGTGTGTGTGTGTGTGTGTGTGTGTGTGTGTGTGTGTGTGTATGTGTGTGTGACTATTGAGGACCTAAGCCAGTCTTCACTCCCTTCGAGGATAAGTACCGGCGGGCGGTGTGTAGGTGTCTGTGCGCGTGTGTGCTCGCATGCGTTTCCAGTCAACCTCATCTTTCTTGTTGAAGCTTACGTGGTGTGCCATCCCTTCCTTCCAGAAGATAAAGGAAATGGTTGAGTCCCTCCTCCTTTTTCTCCACGACCATGTTGATCAGCTTCTCCACTGCTCCTGCTCTGTTTCCAGCTTCGTCCAGCAGCAGTATCTCATCTTGTTGATGATCTGATGTACATGTATGAGGACACCTGAGAAACTAGCACGTAAGATACGTAAGGTACGAAGGTAGCTGAAGGTAAAGTAGTACTTGGCAACCAAAAATTATCTGCTGTGTTTCAAGGTCAGCACACACACACACACACTACACTACACACACTACACACACACACACACCACACACACACACACACACACACTACACACATACACATGTGCATACACAAGAAAACACACTTGCCCTGGGGGACACAAAAAAGAAGGAACAGTAGGAAGAAGCTTCAACTGCAATTTCTCAAGAATCTGTAATGAAAATACTGATTTTTTTTTTTTTTTTTTACTACAGTATTGTCCCTTTTGGGAAATTTGAGCTGCTTCCCCTGGGGGAAGTGCATCACTGCTGTGCACACCACCCAATACCTATCCTATTTTTCAATTTGTTTGCTTATTAACTCAGTTAAATTGAAAGAGTCAATCCAAAACACAAAAGTAAAGACAAAAAAACACCTATTCCCCCCCTCCCCCCCAAAAAAAAACCCAAAACAAAACAAAACAAAACAAAAAAAACCAAAACAAACAAAAAAAACCAAAACAAAACCAACCAAAAAGTAAAAAATATACAACAAAAGAAAGAAAAAACAAACAACAAAAAAATCCAACAAAAAACAACAACAAAAAACAAAACAAAAAGACAGATAAGTACATAAATAAATAAAGACTGTATATATCCATGAAAAACAGCTACAATGTACAAATAAAAAAGAAATTCAAATACATGAAACACGCATTGGTGATAACATCTACTATATATAATTACCCTCAAGTATGCAAAGGTCTGGCACAATCAAATTGGGATCAAAGTTATGGCGGACAAAATCTGGAATCATGCTCTGGAGAATTTCCAGTTTCATCTGATCATCAGACACTTGTGACTGCTCGGCCATGACTGTATTTTTCTACCTCAACAACTGCCTGGCAGGAGCATCTGCAACAGATGAAATTTTTTGTTGTTGTAATTAATCTTCACACTCAGAGACCACATTTCACCAATCACAACAAGGTGTATATCTATTTTCTGAAGAAAATGTGCATCTTCTGACTATCCTAAAATAAACCCTATCAGAACTGCAGAACTTGTGAAAGTGTGTATTGCATCAAAACCCAGTCTCGCCAAACCACAGATATCTCTGGAAGTTTAGTAGAAACAAAGAAAGGCAGTAGTCCTGACATCTGATCATCTCACACGTGGAAGGGCAGAACTGAATTCGGAATTCCAGAGGGAGTTACTGATCAGACTTTAAATTCACATTTGCAATGGATTTCACTGCTTAAGATTGTGCACATGTAATTCAAATGAGGTAGACTGAAAACTTGCCTACTGCCTCCAAACATCTAGCTTTACCTTTCACTGACCATCACTAAATGTGCAAACTGCAATCCATGATTTCACATTATTTTAGTGTATGGCATACAACCTGTGCTAAAAATAACACCACGTAACGGCGTGTAATCGATGACGGGATCAGAGACGCTTCTCAAACATTCCAGATCAATAAATTCAGACATTTCGAAGAGATTTACATGCGATTTGAAATAGTATCACTGTTAAAAAAATCCAGTACCAACACTGACACCAACAGTTTAGTGCGTATCTACAAACTCAATAAACTAGACCTGGCCGACAGGGTTAGATGAATCGGACTAGCTGTAGTTGTGCTGTCTACTAGCACACTCAGATCAGATGTCTGCATGTGCGAAACTGAAAACAGACAGTATTTTAAGCACAAAACTGACGGTCAATTTTGGATTGATTAACTGGCAGAGGTCTAATGGACGGCAACGTCTGTTCGTTCGCGAGCGTGTAGTCACAGCTGTGTTTCAAAATATACAACAGCAGAGAGCCGGAGAGAGACAGAGAGAGAGAGAGAGGGCACCTACCCTTTGCGATCAGCTGGTGTTCAGCTTGGTGGCCACACAGGCCCAGTGTCGTGGAATCTTTAACGTCTGTTGGCCGGTCGGTTTTCTGTTTATTTTCTGATGAAACACAACTTCATGCATTTCTGGGACTTCTACTTTCACTTTATCGGAGAGCCAAAAGTGACACCGCGTATTTTCCGGAAGAAATTCCCCTACGGCGGACAACTCTTGTAGTGTGGAGATTCCCTACAGCTCCATGGTGTTATTCGTTTGTATAGTGTTGTATGAACTGCGCTTACTTTGGCGTGTGAGTTTGATGTTCACTTAAAATTACTCCTTTCAGTTTGATCGTATGTAAATATAATGTAACTTGGGCAGGCTAAAAAATAAAAATAAACAAAAAATTAAGAAAGGTTGAAATCTTGTTTATTAGACAAGGAATATAAATATGTTCAAATAAAGATGAGCAACCTTGACCCTTCTATCACAGATGCACATTTACAATAAGAAGCAAAACACTGTGACTGCATATGTCAGTGTATATCAGCCATGCCCGTGCATTTTCAACGGACAGCAACAAAGATCAGGTATGAGAAAAGAAAACACACAAACTGCTCCGACATCTGAATAACAGCACATAAATTACAGAAAAAAAAAAACATACATGTACAAATGTAATAATGACACTCTTAAAACTGTCTGTAAGCCTCCCACTGGTGGTGGTTGAGGGAGGGGGAGGGGCTTCTGATGACTATGAGGGGAGGTGAACATAAACCAATGCCGGTATCAGTACATGTATGCATATTCCTGTACATGTATATTTAATAATAATAAATAATAATAAATTTCATTTATATAGTGCACTTCTCAGACACAGTGACTCATTGCGCTAACACACGTCACTCATACACATTTATACTATACAGACCAACACGTCAATCAATACATATTACACATCACACAATACAAAGACACATCAGTTGAAAGCCTGTTGAAATAAGTGGGTTTTCAGTGCAGATCTAAAAGCTGATAAAGATGCTTGTTGTCTCAACCCCATAGGCAGAGAGTTCCAGACTGTAAGGGTGGCAAAACAGAAACATTGTTCTGCATAAGTTTTCACCCTTTCACAACTGCTTCTGCTTCCAGCACTAAGTGCCTGACTCAGCAACATTCCTCCCTAAACTGGCTATCCCTGGCAGTGCAGGCCGGTTCTGCAGTACCTAACTTTGACAAGCTGTAGGTCAAACACTACTCAACCAATCTCATGCAAACTTTTTTTTTTGGCGCAAAATGCTAATGAGTTTTCCCTCGTGACATAGGGGTCTTTTCCAACCTTCAATGCCCCCTACCAAAAGATATTTCTCAAGTTCAGTATCTCTATTGCCTCACGTCGCCAATCATCAGGTTCGGTCATCTGCTACAGGGTGTCGATCAGTGATGGTAGCAAGAAAAGTTGTGAAAGGGTTAATTGAAAGCAGCAGTTAAATTATAATATATGTTATTATATCATAGTTAATATACATATGCAATCAGGGTGAAAAAAATACTGCCACAAAATCATAAGGGTTTACCCCCCCAAAAAAAAACAACAAAAAAAAAACAACCAAACAAACAAAAACACCCCCCTTTTTTTTTAAATGTCATGTGCGAAAAAGAACAACAAACATGAAACATCAACAAGAGAGAAACTGACTTTTCTTTTTATTGTGCTGAGTAGCTCTTGTGAACATGCCAGGTCATGTGATTATTTGCATGCATGGCTCTAGGAAATGTGCGCGCACACACACACACACACACACACACACTATCATCAGCTAGGAATTGTGATAATGGAATGGTTTCCCTACACAGTTGGAGCCTCAGCAGGTCGCTGCTGACAGAGCACAAGAAGCTCACTGACAGTCAAGGATGAAGAAAAGAGGAGAAATTATGCTGTGGAGTGGTGAGGCCTTAATCATGTAGCAGAGAAGCAGTCTATGATATCAGTGATAACGCTAGCAGTTTTTCAAACCTGTACTGCAACTGCCCGGGGAGCAAATAAGCCAAACAAAACTAGTATACTGCTCACCGGAACAGGTGTCGATCAAACACCAGTGCAAAAGATATGCAAACATTGGCAAACGATTAGCTGCATTGTCTCGGTACTCAGTAGAACATAACCTTTCCGAACACACACTGCGACAGGAATCATTACATAACAGAATACATGACTGCATGAACGGTATGAAGATAAAGACAAGAACTGGTTAAACTGGGAACTAACCAGAATGTCGTACCGGAAGCCAATTTCTTGTCCAGCATTCAAAAATTTCAAGCAGTGAAGTACCAGCAATTCCAGTATATGCGATCAATGAGTCTATTACATGTATGTGCCACTAGCAGAAGACTTGCTACGGCAGCTGATCCTCTAGATGTCATCTCCGCCAACTGCACCACCCTGAACCTCCTCCTCCTCCTCCTCCGCGGCAGCTTCTGTGGCGGGGACTTCGATGTGCTCCTTGATGTCATCCTCGTTGAGTGAGGCAATTTTGTAGTGCACTTCCTTCCAGCGCTTGCACGAAGAAGGGACGTCATCCTTGTCCAAGAGTGTCCAGAACTTCAATCCGACTGTCATAAACTGGTTCTGGAAGAAAAAAAAAAAAAACATGAAAGAAAAATAAGGCATGTACACTGTGAAAGAAAAATAAGGCATGTACACTGCCGGTGGACACCTGACCAAAATGTGGCGCATGATCCCCCAGTGAAGTTTGCCAGCCAGACCAATAAGAACAGTATTGTCCGCATACTGGTAAACCAGTCATATTGCTGCTCTTTTAAGCACTTCAGTCATGCATAAGGCATTTGCTACTTCCACAGTGGGCAGAAAATGGCTTGAGGTACTTTTCTAAATACTGGTGTGTCAAGGAGAGACCTATTTGTAACTTTTTGTGGTTTATTTTCATATCTGACGAAAGGGGCCCCCGAGCATGTGTGCACCATTTTAAGGTTGTTTTAAGTGAATTTGTGGTGTCTGCAGACAAAGAAGGGACAGTGGAGGGATGGACAGACAAGTTTCTTTTGTGTTGGGTATGCAAGAATCAGGCTGGGGGGTATTGCTGAGGGAAACAAAGACTGAGACCTAGGCTGTTGCAGAGGCAGCGCCCTGCTGAGGGAACACAGGGGCAATGCCCCACTTAAGAGAACACATTTCAGCATTTTCAAAGGCATTTAGTAGCCTCTACTGGCACCCAAACGTAAAATACTGCCTTGATACTGACATGTAAGTCTTCAAAAATGAAGTTAGACTGTCCCATATGGCATTTCATGTATCATGATAGTGTGTGCAGCCTTTTTCCTCCTTCCTTTTCTTTGGCTGAAACTTAGATTTTTTTGGCTGAAAGAATAGGAAATTTGGCTGAAAATTGCCAAATGACTGAAACTTCCCCAGCCTGAAGAATCCCGGTCCAGATTAGCCCTTTGGTAAGTTTGGAATAGAACAACTTTGCTGAACCCTGCCAGGTACTGAGGGTAAAAACACTTCACCTTCTTGTAGTACAGCAGCTGACCAAGGTGGTTCTTGCATCCTTTGCAAACGACGGAACCCCTGAGTTCCACCTCACCCAGACGCTTGGGCTTCTCCTCTGGATGTGTTGTCACCATGTGATCAATTTTGTGCCCCACGATCACGCGGTGCGCGTCGTTGATGGTTCGAATCCAGGATCCGTCTACCTTCACTCGTCGGCAGCGCCCGCAGACCAGGGAGAACTTCTCCTTCTTCAGAAGATGCTTCTTGCTGTTGCGTACAAGGTTGTCGATGGCATCTGTTTCAAGCGTTTCCTTCTGCACCTGTGCAAAATAGAGTCCGCAATGATAGGAATTACTGATGTGAGAAGCATACCCTGCACAAATGTACTGCTGAAACTGGCACCAGGACACAAATTGACCGTGGGGTCATGTGCAGTGTTATTTGGGGAACGCTGTTTGCTCCCCCGTAACAATCAGGAAGCTTACTGACCTCGCTGACAAATCTGGAAATCTCCTCTTCTTTCATGTGACATATCTGCTCAATGGCAGCCAGCATGTACTGCTCGCGGCGTCTGTTGATTCTCTCCTGCATGATGATCTTTGGCATGGCCAGCAAGATGGACTTTCCTCCTTCCTTGCGACTGCGCCCTGGTAAAATCACAGAGGGAAAATACAAACGCTGGTTTAATTCACACCACCCTCCGCTGGTCATCTGATCTACTAGTGGCCTCTTCATGAAACTGGTCTTGTTTATGGTTTCTTCACACGTAGACACTGGTTTGTGTGTGTGAAAAAGAAGCTGGGTGGATGTCAAACAATGAGTTACTCTAAAGACCCTGCACTATTATGTTTCCTTAGGTGCACTGGTTGCTTCAAGTAACTAAAAGTCACCTACATGACAGATGCCAGTGTAACATGCTGTCATGTTACATCACACTAACCCTTTCAGTCCTGAAGGAATCTCAATAGCGATAACGCTCTCTCTGCCTGGGAGTTTTTCAAGTGTGCTAGATCTAAAGCTGGGCTCTTGCATACAAAACCCTATTTCTCAAGAAGTATTGGATCCATCCTATAGGGGAATCTTCTACTGTGCAGAGCGTATGAAAGTCGGTCACATGCACGCATATATTACTGTTAGGGTCTGCGAGACCGTAGGTGATACGGTGGCAGGGCTGAAAGTGCTAAAAGGGACCTGTCTAAGCATCTGAAAGCTCAAAATCCATTCATAGCAATTCAAGTGACGTTTAGCTTCACACAACTTAAACACATTCACAGATACGCCTCCAGGTAGTTCAGTGGCTCCTATTTGCTTTCAGTGGGAAGAGGTGTGATGATAGGAACACTGTTTATAAACGAGAAAACTTGCCTCTTGTCTGCACAGTGGTGACCTCATTGCCAACATGATTGTATTTGATAGTCAGGTTGCATTCTGGGATGTCTATTCCCTCCTCGCCGACTGAGGTGCTGACGAGAAGCCTGACGTCCCCTGAGCGGAATTTCTCCAGAACAGCTTCCTGCTCATTCAGTGTCATTCCTGCAGCAAATCACCATCTTTGTTGGCATACGGTTCTGGTTGCAGATTCAAAATGACTGGTCTTTTTCACTGCTTTTTGATTTCCTTAAGATCCATTCACACTCACAATCCAAGTATAGCATCATTTGCTAGATGGTCTCATTTTATTTACAAACACAAATTTTCAATACGGCTACTTCTATTGCTAGTTTTGTTGAAATCTTTACAAGCCAAATAATGGCCTAATGACAGGATAGGTAAGGTAGTCACTGCATGCAGACCAAGATACTCATTTATAAATGCCATAGACAGCCAGTGCTGTTGGTTTTTCCCTTTGACGAACATATGTACAGTGAAACACAAGATGGTCACCCAACGGACCGAGTCAAATCGGCCCATTGGACAGGTGGCACACTTTTACAGGGTGCAATGTTCAGACAGAAAATGTGCCTAACCTGTCAAAGTTACATCCTACGTGTGATCAGACAGGTCTAGCCTGCTGAATGACCAAACAAGAAAACACACACTGATGCGATTTCCATCTCGGTCCAAACATCGCTTTACTTAAGTCACTACTGAGATTGGTAAGTACAGTACATGTACTACTAATAATAATAATAATGAATACAGTTTATATAGCGCCTATCTGTTTTCTACGAAACACTCTTTGCGCTCGCACACACACACACACACACACTGACACACTGAGTGCCGATGAAACAGTGGTCGGTCTACAGCTCGAAAGCTTGCCTAAAGAGGTAGGTCTTCAAATGGGCCTTAAATTGAGTCAGCGTGGGAAGGTCCCTAATGGTGACAGGTAAAGCGTTCCAGACAGTGGGGGCGGCGTAAGAAAATGAACGTTCGCCAGCTGACTTCAGAGTTGTTCTTGGAACCTTTAACAGTTTTTCTGATGATGAACGGAGAGTACGGGAGGGTTGGTAGGTTGTAAGCATTTCAGACAGGTACAGAGGGAGAGAGCCATCGAAATGGCGGTACATGTACTGATTTTTCCACAGCCCTGTGGTGCCAATGACAAAGCAGCAGCAGACACTCTGATGGCGACATTCTACTACGGGCCTAAAAGTGTGAAAACAGTGGCCACTACAATCACCAAGTTAAGTTACACTCAGCTTTCTTTGACACTGTACTGCCTGTAAAGCAATCACACGGATGCGCCCACCTCGTCTTCCCAGCTGGCTATTCACTCAGTGGGGGAGGCACATGTCAGAGACTGCCACGGCCAACGTCTGTCAAGCGTGGATTGGCAAACAACTAGCAGATCGGACACTGCAGACGCTCGTTGAGAGAACAGCGAGGATGCGAAGTTGGCCGAAACACCACATAGTGACTCTTTTGTACAGGGTTACAGGCTGGTTGGGACTGCCGTAACAGGTAGCAAGGCCGCATTAGACAGGTGACCGTCTTTTACAGTGTAAGAATAGGGGGGAAAACGCTAAGCGATCCTTTGGGGTGACCAGCTTGGGCAGTGGCACGGCTTATAGAAGTGACCGTCTTGACAGGTTTGACTGTACCAAAACCAACCAACCAGTGACATCTATAATGGTAAAATTTAACATTCACTGCATTTTTTTTCCAGGTTGTTTTGTGTGCTGGTTTGTTTTGTAAAGAGTTTCCACAACATAGCAAAACTTCTGGCACGCACAGAAACACACTGTACACGATAAGTCTTTACCTCCCATGCTCTGGTGGGCGCCAGCACCTGTGAAGGTTCTCGCGTTCAGCTCCCGAAGCTTCTCACTGACAGCATCGCTACTGAGCCAGCGGCAGACAGCCTTGCATGTGGCCCTGGTGCGGACGAATACAAGGATGCGAGAGTCTTCTTCCCTTTTTTCTTCCAGATGTGCCTTGATGATTCTGCCCAGAGTCTGCAAGTTGGGGTTCGATCCCTCTCTGGCCTTAACAAGTTTCTTTTCTAGGTCTGAAATTTATTGAAAACACACACAAGAACAAGAACCTTTATTTTACAACGGTAGAAGTTACAGGCATGTTCATACCAATTTTAAAACTTGCCGTTGCTACACTACATGAGCTAATACTACTGAAAAATTAAAGAAAAGAAAGAGAAAAAAAAGAGAAGTAAGGACAGCACACACACACACACACACACACACACACACACACACACACACACACACACACACACACACACACACACACACACATCATACCCCATCACCCATACACAAACAACATCACGCATGAAGAGACTGAGTGAGAAGTTTCACGAATTTCAACCTCATACCCTACGAGAAATGTATGCAATTTGCACAAAGAGGATCTATGAACTTTCAAGTCTGCAACTGACACAGTAAATGAAACAACAACAAAAAGACAAAGGGGGGGGGGGGGAGGGGGGGAGAAAAAAGACCCCCCCCAAAAAAAACAACAACAAACAAACCCAAAAACCACCACCAACAACAACAACAAACAAAAAACCAACAGCAACAAAGAACAAAAACAAAACAAAAGCACCAGCCCTTCTTGCTCTTTTGAAAACCAAGTAGCATTATGCTGAACTCACCTACTGTGAGTAACAGATTATGTAATTTTTACACTGTGATGCATCACACATTGTTTCACGTTTCAGCCAATCAGATACGTTCAGGATGATTATTTTTCTTCTTAAGGAAAACAGAATGTAGTAAATTCTGCATGCCTCTTCTCTGTTGGTCAACTGACCTTGGAAAAACTCAAACAGTTTTCTCTCCAGCTCGGTGAAGCCGTCCTTATCCTTGCAGGAAAGCTGAATGTCAAACTTTTGCCTCAAGTAATGCAGGACATCTTGAGGACAGGACAAGTCATGGACATCCAGAGCCTCACTGTAAGCCTGCAAATCCAAATTGCAAAACACTGTATTAAATCTTATGATGTGATATGCATGATGAGCCAAGCATCACAATTGACAAGAGAACAGAAGTCACTTATTCTTCCTAGATTGATTAAATAGCCCGTGAAGGCACTGCTTTGGGACATTAGCTTGTAGTCTCATTAGGATTTCACTAGGTCATTTTTTGTAAGTTGCAGTCATGAGGTACAGTCAACAGAATACTCCCAGTCACATACACATGTACCATACACAAACAACACTCGTCAGGAGAAGGGGACTGATGACGTTATTGCTGGTACCAGTCGAACCTGCCAAGGCGGTCACCTGTATAAGCCATGCCACTGTCTAACCTGGTCACCCCAGAGGATCCCCTGACATGCTAGCTGTTGACATGCCACCCTGGATAACCAGGCCACCTGTCTAAGGTGGTCGGTTTGGTCCAATCCCTTGGGTGACCGCCTTACACAGGTTTGACTGTACATGTATATGTAAAGTTATTTTAGTTTATTCATATCAAAAGTTAGTAACGTTTGAGGAAGGACTGACTTACCACAAGCCACTCAGCCAGAACTTGCATCTCTCGGCCGAATGCTGTCAGTTTGTCCATTTGCTCCATTTCCCTTCTGCCTTTTGGCTCTGATTTGAAGCTCAGAAGCTTTGCCTGCACACATAGATTGTTTTCAGTGCGATTCCAAAGAGCTTGTTATGGAACTAGGTGTCGAAAGTCTGTGGATCCAATGATGTCAATATGTGCATGCTCAGTAGTGCATACTGACCCTAAAACAGCTGTGCCTGACCGGTGATGGTGATGTGATGGTGATGTGGATGGTGATGTGGATGGTGATGTGGATGTGGATGTGGATGTGATGTGATGTGATGTGATGGTGATGGTGATGGTGATGGTGATGGTGATGTGATTGTGATTGTGTGTGTGTGTGTGTGAGAGAGTGTGGTTAGAGTTCTAGACTACCTGCTTGCAAAGAGCAACGGCCCACTGGGCATATTTCTGCTCCTTCGGGTCCCCCGGGCGCTTGTTCAGCATCTTGCGAATCTCTTCCAGTTCTGGGTCAAGGGCTTTGGTGCCTGCTCTGGGCTCCAGCATTCTGGCGCCGCTCTGGTCCTGCAGCTCTTCGATTTTGCAAATGATCTGCTTGATACTTCTGCTGATCTCATCTTGCCTCTGCATCAGCTCCTGTGCCTCCGCTGAAAAACGAAACCAGGATGTGAATGTGACAGCAAAGTGAAGTACATGTCCACTGTGGATATCTGTGGCAGCTCCCTGTGACGGCTGGGGCCAAATATTTGTGCTGGCCTTTTTCTCGTTGCCCCGTCTTTGATATCACCCTTATGTGGTGGAAAAGGACGTTAAACTCCCAAACACCCACCCACCCACCCGCTCCCTGTGGCTATGCTACACTGCAGGTCAGTGTGGAAAAAAAGAAAAAAGAAAAAGAAGAAGAAGAAAAAAAAGAAGAAAAGAATGCTGAAAACATTTGTATAGGGTGTGAGACACAATACTGTTTTGTCTTGTTTGTTTCGTGTTCAGCTTCTTTCCAAATGGCCTTGTTGCCGAGTCTCGTTATAGCGCGTGAACATGCGTGAACGTGCGCGATTTTGGACCGAGACAAGGCTTGATAGACTCGGCATGTGGGCTACTCGAGTCACACACGATGCCGCACTACCACTGCGTTGCGATCGGCTGCCAAAATGGCTCGAGCAAATCAGATAAGCAGGAGAAATTCCCAGAGACGGTCTTACCTAATGGTGAGATCGTTCAGTTTGAGCCCTTTTCTTCAAAAGTTTCAAGAAATTTGTGGATAAAAGCGATTCGAAGGCAGAACGCCGACTCGTCTCGGTGGCCTAGCGTGTGCAGCCGCCATTTCGTCGGGAACAAGCGGACAAATTCTGTCCCGGTACCTACATTGTTTGAACACAATCGTTATGGAACCAAAAATCAAGAAAGAAAGACTTTCATTTCCAAGCAAAAGTTCAGTTCGCACTGATAAACAGCCAAAGTGCTTGAATAAAAATTAGTGGCAAGCCACAAGTCACAGGTCGACTTGACCTTTACACCGCCTACCTCTCGGTTGAAGCGACTGCCGATCTGCTTCAAGGGCTAGAGTGATAAGCTGCGCTTTTGTGTAGCCACTTAAACGCACGCCCCTGTCTTTCAGATATTTTTTCAGTTCAGGAACTTTCATTGATTTAATTTTATCGCGAACATCTTCGCCGGTCGAAACGCTCAAATTGCTCGCCATCGCATGCGTAGCCCACCTCAGGTGGACCGTTCGCGTCTCCGGCGCTGGAGAGCACCCGACTCTTCGTAACCGGCAACAGCGGTATTCAAATCCATGCTGTTTTCTGCTTGAAATCACTCTCAGGGCAGATGCTGAGTATCAAAGCAAAAGACAGTCAATGAAAGAAAAGTTCTATGCATACAGAAAAGCAGAAAAAGAAATGCTCTGTAACATGAAATACAAGTATCAAGATAAGTCATGTGTTATGTATCCACCGAGCGATTGTTGACCATCCATGCCCTGGGATGTAAAGAGAATTACAGGACTGGCATGTTAGGAATGGCTGAAGTAAACAGCCCATACTTCAGACACTCCCAATGAGATTTGACTCTGAGGATGAAAGCGAGCAACTTGTCTGTGTATCTGTAATGGAGACACAACATGCTGGAATGATAGTGAGTTTTTAAATTTATATGATATTTTAGAAATATGGCACTTACGTTCTGCTGGCCTGGGCACTTTGCTCAACAGTTCCTGTTGGTGCTCTCTAACCACTGAGATACACTTGACGTCCAGATTCCCCATCACTCGCAGAATGCTCTTTCTTGCATCTGCTGGAGTGGCGGCTTTCTCAACACCGATAGAGGCTGTCAATCCAACAATCTGGAACAACGGCACTGAAAGTCTGATTCTTTCCCACACTAGCCAGTGACTCCAATTTTACTAGTCAAAGTAGAAAACTTACTAGTCAAACTTCAAAGTAAAAAAAAAAAAAGAAAAAAAAAAGAGGACCAGGTGTCTCTGCCTCCAATGCACCCAAAGCTGACTGTTTGTTTGCTTTCGATCTGGTGTGCTTCATGAATAGATGGCAGCTTCGAACGATGCACCAATTCAGACTCAGAAGTAACCAAGGGAACTTGTTTTTTGGGTGACGAATCCAGCTTTCACTGTGTGATTCTGAAGGGTTAGGTCGTAAACTCACAAAATGACTTTTTACTACTATGACACTGAAAAATCAACTTTGTTTTAACTCACTTGCATCTGGCGAGTGAGTTTTTAAACTTTTATTTGCCAGCATTTTCTTCCATCTGCCATGGCGAGTAAAATACTTGCCACTTTCAGGGCTGCACAATTAAGACAAATAAAACAACTCCTGCTATTGCTTCTACTACATGTACTTCTGTTGATGGCGCTGTGCAAGCAAGCCATGACCATAGTGACACAGATGTATAAATTAATGTACTATATGTTTTAAACTGGGATTGTATTCAAAGTGAACACAAACTCCTTTTCAGCTGCTAGACTCTCCGTACACATGATGCAAGCAAAGAAAAGACAATACTTCAGACACAGCCATATATACACATACCGACAGATTGTTAAAAAATATAGTGCATGCGCAAAGATAAAGTGTGGGTGTGTGTATGGGTGTGCACATGTGTGTGTGTGTGTGTGTGTGTGTGTGTGTGTGTGTGTGTGTGTGTGTGTGTGTGTGTGTGTGTGTGTGGTGTGTAGGTGTGTGTGTGTACATGCATGGATGTGTGTGTACAAGTGTGCATGTGTGTGTGCAAGTCCAAAAAAAACCAAACCTGTGGAAGCCTTTCTCCCGCCTTCTTGGATTTCAGGTAGTTTTTCATCACAGAGTTGTACGGCTCCCCTTTACGAGTGTGGTGGCACTCATCGAAGATGATGAGGGAGAACACATCTAGAGAAGGGATTTTGTCCCATGTCAAGTGGTTCTCCAGGATCTTTGGAGTCAGCACCAACACGTCGTAGTCCGGCACCAGCATGTGCAGATTGCCACTGTTCATATCCTCTCCTGTCACCATCACAGGCTGAAACAACAGTAAATGTACAATTGATCAAGCTAATTTACATGATGTTGTATGACGGATTCTGAGGTGCATCTTCAACATCCAATGGCCAGAGATGATCCGAAATGAAGAGCTATGGGAGCGAGCGGGACAGGAACCACTGGCCAAGCAGATCCTGCGGAGGAAGTGGGGCTGGATTGGACACACCCTCAGGAAGCCAGCATCCAGCATCACACATCAAGCCTTGACATGGAACCCGCAGGGGAAAAGGAAGAGAGGCTGGCCTAGCAACAGCTGGAGGTGGGACACCGAGGCAGAGCTGTGCAAGCAGGGGATCAACTGGACT
Organism: Batillaria attramentaria; assembly: GCA_018292915.2. NCBI lineage: Eukaryota > Metazoa > Mollusca > Gastropoda > Batillariidae > Batillaria > Batillaria attramentaria. Next base: position 944,968 of record JACVVK020000226.1, read on the forward strand.
GGAGTGGAAAGAGTAGCCCAGAAGAGAGTGCGACGGCGAAGGGACGTCGATGGCCTATGCTCCACTTGAAGCCATGGGTCTTAGTAGTAGTAGTAGTAGTATATAACGGATGGAGCTGACTGGAGGGTTGGGTATTTGTCTCACTCTTTTTTTGAACCGTTATTAACAGAGAATCCACCCCAAACCAACTTACAGTTATTAGGCGCAGCAGTGCTACATGAGATACAGCAGAAAAAAAAATAGAAGACAAAAAATAATGCATGTATTTGGCACTGACAGTCAGGCTCTGTTGAAGGGAGATGAGTTTTTAAGGCTCTTCTGAAAAACTAGGTGTTTGGAGCTTTCTGAAGAGGATACATATAAGACATACAACATGTTGCATTACAACCACCATATTACCATCAGGCCATATTACAAAATCTGGACATCACACTGAAAACTGTATACGTCTACTACTGTAACTCACCTTGATGCTGCTCGGGAGATACTCCTCAAAATTCTTGAACTGCTGTTGCACGAGTGGTACAGTCCGAGCCAGGAAGACCACTTTTCTTTTCCGGCCATCTGAGCAAACACAGGCGAGAAAGCATGCGGTGAGCACTGCAGTTTGAATGGTCAATGCTTTTACATGTACATAGACATGTATGCTTCAATACAAACCATGTGCTTTGTGTTTATTGTACACACGACAGTGTTCATCTGTCTGAGTGCAGAAAACAGTTAAGGATTTTGCTGCTAAGGCTGGACAATAAGTTATTTATACTCTGTGTTATCCCCTTCCTGGGAAATTTGGGTTGCTCCCCCGGGTTGCTCCCTCCAGAGGAGCACACTGCCATAGTACAGCAGTTCCCTCCACCCCCTTCCCCCGACGTAGGTGTGAGACTACTTTTCTTTCCACAGCCTGTCCCTTTAGGAATGGGGCTTTTTAACTCTTTCTATGCTAAGGTCCACGTTTCGGGCCCTCATATCCATGACACTTGTGTGCAGAGGTTTGATTTATACGCATGCAAACTTTCTATTTTTATTCTCCGTCATGACATCCTCAAGTGAGGAACTAAATACAGTGCTAGCAAAACAGGTTTGTATCAGTATCAGTCAAAGGGAACCAACCATCTGTTAGTATGCTACCGGGGAAACCTCTCAGTACAGACAGAGTTAACATGCACACTTCTAAATTGACAGTGTTTGTGTGCCGGATTGACCAAAGCATCCAGTTACTAATTATCCAGACAACTGTGAAAAAATCTAGTTGTAAAAAATTTTAATTTGTACATCTACATGCAAAGTCACATCCACCTTGCTCCTGTGCAGCTTCCAAGTGCTTCAGGACAATGTGTAGCGCAACTCTGGTCTTGCCTGAGCCGGTCGGAGCACTGATGATCACGTTCGCACCACGTAGCGCAGGGGCAGCTAGCTCCTCCTGGTATTTCCGCAGACGCAGGTCTTTGGGTTCACTGAGTGGACGCAATCCCTCCTGGAGCTTCTCAGAGCCTGTAAAGTGAAAAACTTTGCTTGCAAAAGGATGTGTGTGTGTGTGTGTGTGTGTGTGTGTGTGTGTGCGCGCGCGTGCAAGAAGCCTGTGCATGTGCATGCAAGACGCTGGCAATAGGCATGCTACATGTATAATACTTGTGCAACATCAACACAACCTTCTACAACACAGTCTGCAAGACATGCCTTGCTGTACTTAAGTGTGCAGTACCTGGTACCTGCAGACAAGACGTTCAACCAGGCAGCCACACTTGATGAAAAATCAGTCAGAAATTATGCACGGTTTCGTTTCTTTTTAGCAACAGAAGGAGAATGCTTGAAAAGACATGTACCTCACCAGCTATCAAATCATGAAAACAAATAACCTGCTGAGCGTCTGAATGAAAACAGAGCTATACATGCCACACAATGCAGACAGCAAAGGTGAAAATTGGACACTTACTCTCATTCTCTGCTTTCTCGTCATCAGAAAATCCAGTTTCTCTAAAGCTGCTGTCAGAATCGCTGTGAGCGTCGTCGGCATGTGCTTCGCGATCCACTTCATCACCTTCACTGGAACCTTCCCCAGCAGTGTCTCTCTCAGGCTGGCAACCGTCCACAGCCACTGCTTGCTCTGACATTTCTTCAAATGAAAGAAGGAGACTGAATGTTTTCAATGTGTTCAAACAATGTATCAATGATACGAGAAATTTTCAACAAGACGCTATACATGCACTGGTAACGCTTTCCAAAGGCATGTAAACTGGAAGAACAGGTCTGATGACTACTTGACAGATGTCTCAAGAGTGAGCCTCTTTTGCTAGCCAGAAAATGGGTGAAACTTTGCTGGGGTTCAAATGCTCAAATGACAATGAAGAAATGGGCTGCTCATGTAGGTTATCATGCATACTGATGCAGTTGGTGTTATGAACACTTTTCACCCAACATAGTGCTGCAAACAAACGAAGAAAGCAGCACTTCTTGCAGTGCCTAGCAACAGTTTTTAGGATCTGCTGAAAGGTCCAATATATCTGTATGGCTCACCTTCAAGGCATTCAGTGACCGTCTTCGGCAACGTTTGGCCTGACTGTGCGCTGTCTGTCTTCTCTCTGCCTGTCTCTTTTGAGACTGACAATGAAACAGCGCCTTCTGGTTCAGCTAAGGCAGCCTCCTCTGTTTTCACCACTGTATAGAAAAAAAAAAAAATTACCATTTTCCATCCTCATTAAACATTCTTACACAATTATGATCATCACAAAGCTCAGAGATTTAGCTGAAAGTTTAGAAGCACAACTTCTTACACAGCTCCCACTTCAAAAGTGGAATAGGAAACTGCATCAATGGCACCAATACAGAGCCCACCTGCCAGTAAGTCCTGATGTAAGGTGAACAGCAGGTTTGGAAAAGAAAAAAGAAAGGAGAATATGCAATGCTGACAACACAGCAATTTGAATCTCTAGCTGAATGCAGGAGATTGACATTTATACTACTACAACACACTTGGCATTCTCTTTATGGCTACTGCTAGAACAACTGTGGAATCTTGGCACCAAAGAAAATTAATCATGAAATTCATTGAAAAAGGCAGCTGAGAAAACAAGTGCTAACCTGCTGAAGGATAGCGTTAATAAAAAGAAGAAGCAGCAAAAACACATTACATGTGTTTACAAATGACCCCAGTCCCCATGCTCCTGAGATTTCAGGACTTAAACCATGAGTTGTAGATACAATGGCATCCTCTGCAAGTGAGTAAGCATTTATTTTCATATCTTGCATGCTTTTTTCCAGCCGATTTTCTGGTACATGTATTCTCTCTCTCCCATTAACAGCTCACAAATCAACCTTGTGGTGATACTCACCTGGGTTTTCATTCAGTGGATCCATCTTTGACACAAATCCACTTTTGTGCTTTTCCAGAGCGATGAAAAATGTGTACGGCCAGTCCTCTGAATACTGACGCATCAGGGGAAACAGCTGCACAGCCGCATGGAAGACTGTTTTATGGGTGAGGGTAGCCTCTATCAACTGTCTATCGGTGCAGCTGAGTGCATCATCTGCTTCCAAGTCTTCAATGATGCCCAGCAGCTCCCCCTCTGTGAGATTTTGGACAATCTCCCCGCGAAGCAGCTTGATGATGAAGGCGTAGTATTCATTGGCCGGCCTGTTCTTATTGCAGCTTCCTGCTTCACTGTCCAGGCGTTCAAGGAAGCGATCGTAAGCTGTTGACGATTAGAAAACCTTTGTATTCACTTTGCACTGTTACGGGACTTTCGATTTACAAACCAACCAGCAGTCCCTGTGAAGTCTTGCCGTCCTAATCAATGCTAAACCATGACTCCCAGTCAGTCCTGCATCATGATTAGCTGTGCTTTAACAGGACGGTATAATGTTACCTTGGGTAAATCTGCTGCATTCTGGTACTCATGGCTTCAAATAACACTTTATGTGCAATGACCCAGAACAGTTCACATCTAAACATTATCAGTTATTGTAATGGAAGTTGAAAATACCAAGATTTTTGAAAGAATCAAGACAATCGGACAGTGTCTAAAACCTGTCATTCTCTACTAGTCTATAAAAGCTTGATTCATGTCACCTGAGAGGTTTTAACTTAGTATAGATTCTCCATATGGCCAAGTATATAATTTAAATTATATGTACACACATGGAGTCCCCTCTCCTCCCCTCAGTGCAAAAACAAAGTGATTGAGTCCTTCTTCCTTCTTTTTCAGCACAGCCTTCATCAGCATCTGCACTGCATCTGTTCTCTTTCCTGCCTCCTCCATGTCAGTGATCTCTTGAGCCTGTGAATCTGACGCAGTAAAAGATCAGAGATGAAACTGTCATGAAAAACACCAGCATCAAGTTCGACAGAGCTGTCCCCAAACAGTATGCACAACTTCACTCACCAGCAGTGTTCCCGATTACGCACAGGTGTGCGTATTTGTACGCACATAACTCCTAAACTGACGCAGTTGTAAATTTGAGAACAGCGCGTCACAGGGGATGCACGTTTTTGGTCTCTCCGTGACAAACAGTATTTATCCCAGAAACTGGATGAACAAGAAGCGATCTGGAACTAGCAGCATCGCATTTCCGCTAAGCCATTGTGCATAACGGACAGAATACAACTGGCTTAAACACTCTGGGACACTTTTTGTCCAATCATAATTAAATTCTCTATTTCCTTGCCGATTCGCTATGGCTGACATGCTACAATTTACATACATCTCTCCTACTTGAATACTTTTGTCAACAAAAAATGCTTATGACTTTCTGACTTTTTATACAGTCGAACCTGCCAAGGCGGTCACCTGTATAAGCCAAACCACTGTCTAACCTGGTCACCCCAGAGGATCCCCTGACACACTAGCTGTTGACATGACACCCTGGATAACCCGGTCACCCTGTCTAAGGTGGTCAGTTTGACCCAGTCCCTTGGGTGACCGCCTTACACAGGTTTGACTGTACCAAAAGACCATGGACCCTCAAAATTTACGAAAGGACCCTCGAAAATATGGAGAGAGGGTCCCAAGGACTCTTGCATTTTTGAATCACAGGTAACACTGTCCAGTATCAACTGTTGCATGGAATATAAACAGGAAAATAAAACATACAGCAGATGTCAAACCAGTTTAACTCTCTGATGCCGTAGAAATCTTTTTCCTTGAAAAGCTACCTAGCTTACCATAATTATGGCAGATCAAATCATTTATTTGCGGCTCAGTCAGAAAGTGCATTAATTTTGGCCATCCCTGCCAGTACAGTACTGATGAAAGTCCTGTGTACCAACCTTCAAGAATACCACCCAGAAAAGGCACGATCTTCGTAGGAATCAGGTAGCATTTCAATTCTGGAACCATATTGCGAAGAATCTGAAGTCTCATGCAATCATCAAGTTGTGTTTGTGCCTGCTCAGCCATAGTCAACTGTTTTCAGCACCTGCCAAAGAAATGCGCATACAGGTAAGACAAAACTATGACAAAATATGATACCGAGACAATGACAGTAATATCTGTAATGTATACATGTGCATCATGAATACAGGGCTGCCACTTTCTGACTGACAGACAAAAAGCCTGAAAATTTACCCTCAAAACCTGAATGGAAAGCCAGACTCAAGGGAGCCAGTGGGACTTTGCCCGAAGGAAGTGAAAAGCGGGGAGGGAGGGTGGGGGGGCAGTCGGGTACTGCTGCTTTTCCACACTTGATGCCAGGCTTCCGCCCGCAAAGACAGCTTACCGCAGTGCTATCGGGAACGTCCCCGACGAATACGAGGCGCAAAATGCACCTTACCCGGGAAGGCTGACGGTCCAGCGATAGACACAGACTCACGATTTTTGGGCCGGAAAAGCAGGAAAATGCTTTAAAAAGCAGGAAAGCTCTTCACAGCCAGTTAAAAAAGCAGGAAATCCTGCCACAGCAGGAAAAGTGGCAGCCCTGTGAATGCAAAAATACCAGTGCTGAGGTGACATAGCCAATGGTACATGTGCATCATGTGAAATATTAGCAGAGTTGTGGTGGTGGGGAAACAGGTGTCTGTTGCCTCAAAAATTAATAATCATTATCATTGTATGCAAACTTCCTGGAGGCAAGTCTAATGAAAGAAAAACAAGAAGAAAAAAAAGTAAAAAATTACAGCAGATAAGTCTATAACACTAGGTAAACGAACAATGTTTAATGTATGATAACTTGACTGCACTTCATTATGCACGTAATTTCAGTCAGAGGTCACCCTTAGGCTGTGACCAAACTTCAACAAACACTCAGGTCATCTAGAGAACCATGCAAGTAAGAGGTCATGTAGGTTTGTGACAAAATATTAGATCAGCTAGATACTGAAACCAGGCTGATATTCCTAGTCTAATTCTGGATACACCTTGAGACAATCATTGCCATCGGGTATTCCCATATCCACTTTTAGATCCACAATATGAAAGTGAAACTAGACAAGGTAGCTGACACTAGTTTGTTCAATAAGTGTAAAATCACACACCAGTGAGGCACAAAATTAATATGAATGAACAATGTTACAAGAAACTGTTGTTTCATAAGTATGGTTTTCTATGGGAAGATCTTAAAAACAGAACAAGCAACATGGTTATGCTCTTTCATGGCACGGACACTATTTTTTGTCAAGGGTGCTCAGTGCATGTGCACCCTTCCTTTTTAGTCCAGCCCGCCTCCCCCACCGCCCCTTCCGACTCAGTTCTGCCAAGACAAGACGATTCTGCCTAAATGAACAAACTACACACATTGACGAATACACAAGGCGCATGAAACTGTATTCGGAATGCCCGCTGCGTCTCGTGACTATGCTGCGGTGACTGGACTGCCTCTTTTCTCACCGGATTCCGAGTCTTTCGCAGTCTATATGGATGCCCGGTTTCCACTCAAGCCCCTGCTAAAGAAATTTCACACACACACACACACACACACACACACACACACACACACACACACACACACACAGAGAGTGTACTTTCAGTGCCTGTGCAGTCGGTGCACTTACTTCGTTCACTGGGGGTGGCAACAGCGGAACTGTGGCAGCGACAAGCCCGGCAACTTTGATACAACTCAGCTGAAAACTCGAAACTGACCTCGAAAATTGTCTCCAGGAATTTCACGTCTCTCTCGTGGCAATGGTAAAGCAATGACAACCACAGGGCCGTGGCGTCAGCTTTTATATTGCAACCCATTTCAAAACAGTTCCTATTTTCTTACTGGGCCTAGTCCTCCTTCCAGTTTCTGTTTGCGATTATCGTTTTCCCGGGCTGAAAACTCCCTTTCCAAGTAAGACTACTCGCACTTTTCTTCGCGCCCCCGATGGCTCAGCGGCTGGAGTCTCCACGGAATGACGTAAGTCAGCGAATGCGGAGCGTTCAGTCTACTCACAATGACTGCTGATTACCTGGCAGACCACCACCCCTGCGCTAAAAAAAAAAAAAAAGGAAACATACAGTGTTTTGTAGATTATGCAGAGTATTCGGTTTCGTATCTAAAAATGTCAGTATGCCGCTCAGTAATAACTTGATTTGACAGTGTGTCTCAGGTCAGCCGGTCCGGCTGACGCTGGCCGCCGCGGGCTGATCGACTCACTCAGTGACCGTGGCCGCGCCCATGCACTGAGTCCGCCTAGTTTCAGTGTTGACTTGATCACTCAGTGATGATGATGAACTGAAACCGCCGTTTCGGGAAGTCCAGTCCAATGATAAATGACCGCGGCACTGGGTCAGAGCGTTTACTAGGGGTTCAACGTCCTTTTCCATCACTACAGTCACCCACGGGTGATGTCATAGTCAAAGTCGGGGCAACGACAAAAAAGCGAGGAAAAAGCCAGCACTGACAAATTTCAGTTGGCTCCGCCACCAGCACAAAGTTTTACCCCGTGCAGGACTGATTCAGTTCGAACGTGAACTCGGCCCAGACCCGAGCCGGCATTGGACTGAAGTCCAACGCGCCGAGTCCACCCGGGGCAGACTCGCCGGATTGTCTCAGTCGCTCCCCAATGCGGACCGAGCTGGACAACTTGAAATCTATGATAGTCGACTGAGTTCACTGCCTCGGAGTTCGTGTAACTGACCAGTGACTGAAACTGACAATGAGCTACTCATTAATTAAGTGAATAGTGTCTCAGTCACCGACGGCACCGCCGGCTGAAGTTGAAAATGTAACCGGCACTGAGTCAGTTTTACCGCCGAAAGGAGAATAAGTTAATAAGCTAAAAATCGCTAGTTCTGATGCGGGAACTATGATTTTCGGTTTTTCTCAACTGATCAGAACTGATTGCAGCTGACGGAACAAAGCTCGACTCATTCAAGTTAATCAGGGTCATTTCATTTGTCACTGACATGACTCGGGCTCCGGCGGAGCATTTATCCACGTCAGTAAGCCTGGCAAAATAGGGACCCCGGTGTCACTCAGTGTAGCGGTGGTACATCAGTATACCGTGCCGGGTCAGTGTGCCTTAGAACTAAAGTTTACTGAGGTCTGTACCCGCTATCAGTTCAGCCCGTTCAAGATGGTGTCAGTCCGTCTCTGCGGCGTTCGGAGAAACCCACACTGACGCGCTCCAGCGGCATCAGTGGCTCAGTAGTACGGTGAATCCCCCCAGCCAGTGTTCCAGTGTTGGTCAGATTCAGTGGACGGTTCAGACGGGGCCTGTCATGCTCTTTTAGGCAGTTCGACTGATCCGTCGTCGGTCACCGGCTCTCTAAAGTTTTACGCCTCTGCTCTGACTGACATGATGTTCTGTACTATTTGTTCTGAACTGTTTTGTAATGGGCTGTGGCCTGAACAATAAATGAATTGAATTGCCAGTCCAGCTCAGCTATGCTCCCCCAGAGAGACTGACATGCACCAATGAATCGTCTTTATTAAATACAAACCAAAAATGCACCTCTGCTCTGCAGGCGAAAAATGACCAGGGCTATACTCCTGCAACCCGCCTCAAGTTCATCACGTTGAACTGAGTGAGTCTCCTTCAACATACGCACTGCCATCATTATTCTTTTGATTCTGTGCATCCCATTCAGTCCGGCGTCAGTGAACATCAGAGCAGCAACACCTGTTTCGGAACACATCTTTCCTGACCGCAGGTAAAGCATGTTTCACACCGTTAAGCAAACTCCAGTCCATTCAGAACGGAGAGGCCGGAGACAAGATAGCACCGTACTGCGAGCAAACAGCAATGGAGTGAATCTGTTTTCTGTGGAAGTTGCACGCAAACTGTTTATGCACACATCGTGCAGAGAATAAGGAGACTCACTGCCTTGGATGGAAGGCGAGAAGCACATTTCAATGAAACCGAAGCCGGTATTGCCTTGGCCGAAAGTTGTAACAATTGAATTCAGTTCTATCGAGGCTGCTGAATGAAGGGAGAGAAGTGTGAGTATAATATAACCGCCACCCGTCAAACCCTGAAGTATCTCTGACAATGTTATTTCAGCCACTCAGTGTCTCGATCACAGAGTACAAAGTACAAAGACATTCAATACTGCACAGTAAAAAAAAGTTTTGTTTTTTTAAATCCGCTGCCTCTCCACTGGAAGGGTGGGTGGGTGGGTGTTTGTTAACGTCCTTTTCCACCACATGCGGGTGATATCAAAGACCGGGAAACGACGAAAAAGCCAGCCGGCACAAATATTTGGCCCCAGCCGGGGTACGAACTCACGACCCGAGCATTGGAAGTCCAACGCTCTACCATTCGGCCACCCCGACTCCTTCCAGTGGAAGGGTACACCACTTGAAATACACGTCAGTCTAATCAAACTGAAAATTCATGTGAGGAGCACGCTAAATCATTTCTTTTTCTCGATATGGAAGCCAAAAGGATTGTGTTTGAGGGTGCTCGTGTTTTATCAGCAATGTGATACTCATACGAAAGGAGGGGCGGGGTCGGGGAGGAGGGGGGAGGGGGATGTTGGTAAACTCCACTTACTCAGTCATTTGTTTCCCCTGATAATTTGTACTTTTCGCTGCTGCAATCACTGTGACTACTTGCTAATTTTTCAGTTCAGTTCTAGTTCAAATAAGCGCTTGAGACTGGCACTCAGGTCTGAGAAATCACTGCCGACTGGAGGCAGTGTGTTTCAGTGATTCCCGCGCTCAGTCTCATTGTTACTATGGCATTCTAATGAGTTGACTGACGCTGGACAGCAACAAGTTTCTCGTTTTTACACGTGTTTATGTCGTTGTTCACCTGAATGAAGAATAAACGAATGTACTACAGTATTACATGTACTAGCTAGACACACGGGCCATCGGGGAGCCGGGGTGGTCGAATGGTAGAGCGTCAGTTCAAGTGGACTTCTAATGCCGCTCGGGTCCGGCCCGGTGAGTTCCGTCGTATCCCGGCTGGGGCCAAATGATTATTTGTGCTGCTTTTTCATCGTTGCCCCGTCTTTGATATCACCCGTATGTGGTGGAAAAGGACGTCAAACACCCACCCACCCTAGACACACCATTATGGCATTCACAAGGTTCAGTACAGCAAGGCTAACCACAGCGTACGTTTGTTGTCAGGTTTGAAGAAGTTATCTCCCCTATACCCCCTTGGCTTTCAGGCCACACTGACTTTGTTACTTTCTTTCTTTATTGCTCGCTTTCTGTAGCCGCAGAAAACGAAGAAAGGAAGATACAAATGACCCGGGATTTATTTTTGTTTTCTGCAGCGCTTAGTACTAGTGGAAATCGTCTCGCAACAGACTTTTCCATAAACTGACTCACGGACTGATGGCCGCGAATCAGTTCGCTGCTCACCAATAAAACGTTTTGTAATTACAGACACCCGCTTGTAGTTAAGGTGGTTGCAGGTATGGTGATCGCGGTTTTGTCACAAAAGTTTTTGCTCAGTGAACCCAGACTTTCGCTCGTCGGCTCACTTTTGGCACTGAGAATCGGTAACCGTACCGGTCTGCACTGCTAAGACAGCCCGAGGACAGTTCCCCGTGTGCCGCGAAAACGTGTCATACGAAAACGGCGACTGAAACAGAACAATTAGGCCGACGTCACACGGGAGTTTTTTTTTTATTAGGCCGAACAAACAGCGAACATGGTGGGTTTTTTTCGTGTTTCTCGTGTGACATGCGGCTACATGCCTTTGTCCTAATTTGTCTGGAACCGGCGTGTTTTGAACTCTTCACTGAGAAGTCACACCTCTACGCCAAAATTGTCCCATAGTCTTTGGCGTACGCCAATAATGTTTGTGGTGAGTCCTTTCCATTGAAGAGATAATGTTTCGTGTTCAACCAGACTGCATGCTGTTAAAACTTTACTGACGAAGGTGTAGAGCATGTGTGTGTGTGTGTGTGTGTGTGTGTGTGTGTGTGTGTGTGTGTGTGTGTGTGTGTTCCACGGTGTGTGTGTGTGTGTCCCACGGTGTGTGTGTGTGTGTGTGTGTGTGTGTGTGTGTGTGTGTGAGAGAGAGAGAGAGAGGCTCGTAACCCCATCAATTTTCTGCACCTCAGTTAAACCGTGCACCACTTCAACCTAGCTTGGTGACACAATCCACCGGTCTGATGTGTCTGTTTACAACTGAATAACAGGACCACTTGAAAAGCTCGACATGAAGTTTTCATGTTCGTTCGAACAAAAACGTCTCCCGTGTGTAATGAGCCTTAGACGCCCGGCTTACGTGAGACGATAAAAGGAACAGGCACCTAAAGTGCATATACCGGTGATAAGTGAGCTGCTTCATGCACGCAGACAAGGTCGAGACCACAGTTTGTAACTGTCTGCTCGAGGCGAGAAGTAAAAAAAAAGTGTCAGTGACCGGTTTACGTGATGGTATGCTCTCATTACTGGCAAAACGACTGAATTGCTCACCCCCCCCCCCCCATCCCGGGTGCCGTGTGTGTGTGTGTGTGTGTGTGTGTGTGTGTGTGTGTGTGTGTGAGAGAGAGAGAGAGAGAGAGAGAGAGAGAGAGAGAGAGAGCGTCGTCGACGCACTAGCGGAGCTCCAGAACTGGTAAGCTGTGAAGAACAGCCTCTTGAGCTGATAACTACTTACTGGTTTTGGGCTGTGAGGGGTGTGAAGATCATAATTATTCCGTACCGAGCACTATCGATTAGTCTGTATCGCTCACTGAGCTATAGGGGCAGCAATACTCTCTGATTTGGGAGAACTGAAAACGATTGACTGAATGCGTACTTCCGGCTGCTATTTTGCACCAGTCCTCAGTTCCAGGACCGGCTTTGGGCGGGGGGGGGGGGGGGGGGGGCAAACAACAAAACAACAAACGACAAAACGGCCGAGATAGAAGCAAGACAACCGTGTGCCTTTTTTTTTAACACCGAACGATAATACGTCCCTTTTCCAGAGACGTTAAGATGAGTACAATAGGACATACGCCCAGTATGTCCTATTGTACTCATCTTGACTCTAGACTCTTATTGTATCCATGCCGGCAGTCACCATGTGCACAGTGTATTCATTTCATAAGCGTATCAAACACTCCACGCTGTTCTTTAGTGCTGCACTGACACTGAAGTGGATACGATGGTATTTCTGTTACAAGTGCGGGCCGGGTCTCATACGCAACTGTTGTGGATGATCGCTGGGTTTGGCCAACAGCAGTACGTCGGTAAGTGGGTCCTCAAGTATCTTCTCAGCGGAGGATGAACCCAAGGCACAATCCTAACGTCATCTGGAAGAAAAGGGGCCTAAACGACATGGATTTGTTCAACACTAAGACCATTTTTCAAGTTTCCCCAGATGACGGCCGTGAATGTCATTCAGCACGGTATACTACTCCTCAGACCGAGCGAGTAGACTGACAGGAGCACGTGACTGCGGGTAGCAGATTCTAACCTTTGCTCCCTTGGTATGTGTCAAGCACACCGCGTCAGTAATGCACTCGCTTTTACAGGTGTATGGCGGTCCGATTAAAGAAACGCACGCAAACGAGTTCATATCCATAACCAGCCCTTTCCAAAAAGAAAAAAAACATCTTTAAAAATTACTCGATCAGCTTTACTGTCACAGATACTATTTAAGTCTTATATCTGAAACGCACGCACAGAAGCATTGAGCTCCAGTCGTCTGGCTCGACCTCCCCCCCCTCCCCCCTCTTTTTATCTCCCTTTCCCCATATTCTAATATCAGTGTTTTATGTGTAGTCTTTTTAAGTCCGTACTCCCTACGACTGATAACGACAGTGGAGGGGGCATTAGTAATTGCCAGCAGTGAACCTGTCAAACGCCAGAATATTACAGGTACTGACTGAGTGGGGTTGCGAACAGCGGACCTGGATAAGTGAAAGATCGTTGGGTGACATTGCTAATTTGTGAGTGCAGTCCCCCACTACTAGCGTACAACAACGCCACGGGGAGAGAGTTTATATTCAGCGGGGTTTTCACAAAAGATCACTCTCGGCGCCAGCTGTAACTAATTTAGAGTTGTGCCCCTCTATCCCGGTGCAAATGCCGACACGACGGAAAAAGCTCGGGTCACGAACATTGTTTTTATTATTGTGTGCCTTGCTGTTTGTCGCGGATCCGTCACGCTTGGCTGCATTTGGCACGCCACCATCAGAGCGGATGTCGCAGACGATTAGGCCGAAGTCAGTGGAGCAAATGTTGTAGGAAGTGTACGCTCACCTTGTGTTTATCTACTTGTAAGAGAGACAAATCCAACATGAACCGAACCGCTTTCTATGAACTGTGCCGGAATGTCAGGAGCTTTGGCGTATAGTAGTTAAGGCGTCCGCTACGGATCCGTCCTGAGGCGCAGCTTCAGTCGAATCCCTGGTGGGCAGGAATTTGGTGGGATTTTTCCTTGCTAAACCGAGTCAGTTCACGCGCAGACTCTAACCAGAACTTTAACCAATACCTTTTTCGGCAATGGAAAAAAAAAAAAAATCCGCCATTGACCCTAATCACGATGGCTATGAAACTACAAAACAGGGTAAATATACTCTATTGTGTCACCTTATACCTTAAGACTCGCTTCAAAGCGCTCATTATCCCTACAAATTAGTGCAAATAATCAGAGCGTGAAGGAATTTTCGTCTGCAGATGAACCTTACCTGTATTTTGTCACCTTATATCTCAACACGTGCTTCAAAGCGTTTATTATGCCTACAAATTTGTACAAAATTATTCAGAGCGTGAACGAATTCTCGTCCGCAGATGAACTATTATTTTCTCCTGTTTTGGAGTGCTTCTTATAATTATCAGAGCGTAAACTAATTTCCATCCGCGCAGATGTAGTCAAATTTCCATACCACGATGTAAACAAGACACGTCTTACATTTCACTCTAATGTATGACGCTCATTTCAAATTCATTATTCAGAATGCTTTTTTTTTCCGCCCGCCACAGCGATGTCTGAGGGCGATAAGAAGAAAAATACCTCAGACAATTGTCAACTATTTCCTCGCGAATACAGGCGAGACTAGGTACGGTATGTAGAGCGCACAAAAAGATGTATCACAATGGATTGTTTGAGGGATATTCTACTTATCCAGGCTAGAGCACTTGAAATGTCGTCTGCTCTACAGCGAGGCTTAGTCTGACAGTCTTTGGGTCGTTGTCATCAGATTTATGACTGGACGGGTCGAGTGTGGGAGCTGCAAGACTGTAGAAACAGTGACCACATTAAAGCTGAACTCTCTCTCCCTCTCAGTGTCTCTTTTTCTCCTTCCTCTTCATCTCTTTCTCAGTGTGGTCTTTTGCCCGCATCCGAATTGCTTGTGCGTACACACTTGAAACATCTGTGACATAAAAATTGTGGTTAAACTAACTGGAATGGTGATCAGTACGTGAAGCTCCGTCGATGAGTGCAAACATTTATCAATCAGGAACTTAATAATGTCAGCCTTTGAAATGGATGGAACGACCATACAGCCACAGAATGAATGAACCAAGCAACCGATGGAACAATTCAAGATCCCCCTCCCGTCCATCCCCCCTCCGCCCCTCCAACTCCCCCCCTTCCCCCCCCCCGCCAAAAACAACAACAACAACAACAACAACCAACAACAACAAATAAACAAAAAAAGTCGGGGGGGGGGGGGACCCCAACCCAACGAAATAGCAAACCATAAAACTGCAACCAAACAAGACAGCAACGTTTCTAGATCCACTGTAGCGTAGCGGATCTAGTGCCTTGGTAGATCTTACAGACTTGAAGAGAAAAGAAAGAAAAAAATCCCCAAAATCAAAACAACAACAACAACAACAAGGCGAAAAGAAGCACCGGCAACAATAACAACAAAACAGACAAAATAGCATGAAATTTGGAGAAACAACTTTATGGGATGGGGCCACTCCTCCTTGTTTACCGTTGGAGTGAAACTATAATCTGAGTTGTTGATCTACAGTATTCATATACTCAACTCAATGTTAAAAAAAAAGAAAAAAATCTTCTCCCGATCCATTTTCCAGAGACGGAGTTGTCTATGTATCTCCTCTTTGCCCCAAACCCCACAAAAGGGGTAGATTAAACGTTAATGGAACCGGATATATAAAAAGTAAGAGAACTGGGTTAGATTCGGCGGCCTATGCCCTCTGCGTTAATCCCCACTTCGTATTATGTTTCAAGATCATGTTGCCTCCAAATCCCGCAGGCCACCCCGCCTTGTCAAATTTATGCGACAGCCTATTCTAACGTCTTTATCACCGACCGATTTTTTTTTTTTAAGGGGGGGGGGGTGTAACTTACGTTGCCGGCCAGTTGAACCCAAGTGAAAATAATACAATTCTAAATGTTTTTTTTAACCCCTCACCCCAAATACCTTTTCCTGTTTTTACTTCGGAAATTTCACAGACACACAGACACACACAGACACAGGGGGGGGGGGGGGGGTGTCTAACTTACGTTGCCGGACAGTTGAACCCAAGACACAGACACAGACACACACAGACACAGACACACACACACACACAGACACAGAGAAGGGGGGGGGGGGGTCTAACTTACGTTGCCGGCCAGTTGAACCCAAGTGAAAATAATACAATTCTAAAGGTTTTTCAACTCCTCACCCCAAATACTTTTTCCTGTTTTTATTTCGGAAATTTCAGACACACAGACACAGACACACACACACACAGACACACACACACACACACACCCCGCGCGCGCGCACACGCACGCACGCACGCATGCACGCAAGCCACAGGACCTGGTGACTTTTAGAATAATGGAGTGTAAATACTGTAATGGAAACATCCACACAAACACACACACTGGAACTATGAGAAACGATATGAGGTAAAAACAAACAGAAGAAAAGCCACACACATGCATCTCCCATATATTCCCCAAACCTAAAACAGTACATGATAAAACCGAATTACTCTCTTACCACATGTACACCTATCTCCTATCGCTTTTGGCCCCATTTTGGTGTTCTCACAGCGTTAATTTAACCGTGTTTTGCAAATCTCTGTGAACATGGCCCTGCTCTATCAGAATAAGCAAAACATTCAAATCAAATGTTCAGAGAGCGGATTAAGGTTTCGTGAGTTTTTTGTGTACTTTATTTAGCCGACATCTTTCAGTGTCTCGGAGTCCGTGTTATTTCGTTTGTAGGTGTCACTCCAAGGCTTGTAGATAATTATATGCAAACAAAACCGGGCTGGGCAGTTTGTGAAGATGACACATTTGCCGTGTTCAACTCAGTGAATATTTAAATTTCGTTTTGCCGAATATAAAGAGCGTCCAGGCTTTTGTAAGTTTATTTGGGACAGTTTAAAAAAACAAAAACCCAAAACCAAACCAAACCAAACCAAACCAAACCTAACCAAACCAAACCAAACCAAACATCAGTAGAAATGAATGAATGAATGAATGAATGATGACGACGACGACGACTTTGGTGACGACTTTGGCGACGGCGATGATGGTAATTACTCATTTATCAATTTCAGTTTACACGTGGTGAAATAAATACTACGTGAACTGGCGCGTGACTGATTCACGGTTCATTAACCTATTCTTTCCATACACTAAACTTGAGTGCCATGGTTTTATTACTCCGCTCCCTGACTGCATGGACTTTGTTCGGTTTTTTTTTTTTTTTTTTTTTTAAAGAACCTCGCTTTATCTGAGTACGTGCTAAAGCACGGGATGACCGTTTCAGTCGATACGATCGGCAAAAACTCACACCGTGTTTATATACATGTAAGTCCAGACCTGCAATGCAGGAATGCAGTAAACTGTTCCAGCGTAGCTATCGGGAACACTCTGTCCTGTAAATCGTTGATAAACAATGGGTGCACTGACAGCTGCGCGTCCGACTCCTGTTACACGAACCTGCCGGCAGTTGTGTTCGGAGAGTCACGGGAGTGGTCTGTGTTGAAAAAAAAAAAAAAGTCCTCGTTTTTGATACTTCTTGTACGAAACGAAGTGTAAATAAGAATTTTTTTTTTTCAGTTGGGGGGGGGGGGGGGGAGGTCTATTGGTTATACCAAAGACCTTGGAATCAGATCTTTGGTTATACGCTGTCACATACATTAGTTTGTCAGCAGTTTCAGCCCTGGCTGGGGCCAAATATTTGCACTGGCTTTTTTCTTGTTGCCCGGTCTTTGATATCACCCATTACGTCGTGGCGGAAATGGACGTTAAACTCCCAGTTTGTGAAGTTTCACTGAGTTTCAGCCGGTGTAACACGCGGGATGTACTTGACTTCCAAGCTTGAAGTGCCCCCGGTCTAAGCAGCTTCAAGCTGGAAGTGCCCCGGGTCTAAGCAGCTTGAAGCTGGAAGTGTCCCGGGTCTAAGCAACTTGAAGCTGGAAGTGCCCCGGGTCTAAGCAGCTTGAAGCGGGAAGTGCCCCGAGTCTAAGCAGCTTGAAGCGGGAAGTGCCCCGGGTCTAAGCAGCTTGAAGCTGGAAGTGCCCCGGGTCTAAGCAGCTTGAAGCTGGAAGTGTCCCAGGTCTAAGCAGCTTGAAGCAGGAAGTGCCCCGAGTCTAAGCAGCTTGAAGCTGGAAGTGCCCCGGGTCTAAGCAGCTTGAAGCTGGAAGTGTCCCGGGTCTAAGCAGCCAGAAGCAGGAAGTCAGTGCCC
This sequence comes from Batillaria attramentaria, assembly GCA_018292915.2. Classification (NCBI taxonomy): domain Eukaryota; kingdom Metazoa; phylum Mollusca; class Gastropoda; family Batillariidae; genus Batillaria; species Batillaria attramentaria. Next base: position 962,943 of record JACVVK020000226.1, read on the forward strand.
CGGGTCTAAGCAGCTTGAAGCTGGAAGTGCCCCGGGTCTAAGCAGATTGAAGCTGGAAGTGCCCCGGGCTTAAGCAGCTTGAAGCTGGAAGTGCTCCGGGTCAAAGCAGTTTGAAGCTGGAAGTGCCCCTCTCCCCGCGTCTAAGCAGCTTGAAGCTGGAAGTGCCCCCGGGTCTAAGCAGCTTGAAGCTGGAAGTGCTCCCGGTCTATGCAGCCAGAAGCAGGAAGTGCCCCCGCGGGTCTAAGCAGCTTGAAGCTGGAAGTGCCCCCGGTCTAAGCAGCTTGAAGCAGGAAGCGCCCGGGAACCAAACGATCCGGAGAGTACGTCTGACGTAGTACACCAGCAGACCTTGAGCGAGTGCCGTCAAGAACAAAACTGCCATTAGGTCCCTCATAGTTTAAGACTGAGGCGCGCTAGCTGCCAGACGCTTCAATCTTAATGGTCAAACAAACCCGCAGTGGTGTCTGTTGCAAACAAAGTAAGCGTTTTTGTGATGGCCTGAGGGAGCGTGTGGACATCGCTAATGGGCTGATCCAGCGACAGTAAAGCACTATTCAAGGTCAGTTGAAGAAATGCGTCCATGGGAATTCCTACAACCATAGTCCAGTCTGCTGCTGGAGCATCAGTGACAGAAGGCATCAGCTTTACAAATGAAAACTAAAGATTTCATTGATATTTTGATATCTGTAAATAGTCGATTGATCAACAAATTACTTGAACTCAGTTCGGGAGGAGCCGGGACAGCCGAATAGTAGAGTGTTGGACTTTCAGTGCTCGGGTCGTGAGTTGGAATCCCGGCTGAGGCCAAATATTTGTTGTGCTGGCCCTTCTCTCGTTGCTCTGTTTTTGATACCATCCATACGCGGTGGAAAAGGACGTTAAACTGACGAACACCCACCCACTCACCTTGTACTATATTGCATGGGGTGGGGTGGAGGGGTTAACGTGGTGGCGGTGTGCGAGGTTGGGGTTGTAATGATAAGGGTGATGGGGAGGAAGGGGGGGGGGGGGATGTGGAATAGCAGCTCAGTCATTCCGGCTTTTCCGGTTCTATCGGGTGTGTCAGCACTTTAAAAAAAAAAAAATCTAGGGCAGGAGTCTGTGTCGAGCTGTGTTTAGTCTACATCACACACACACACACACACACACACACACACACACACACACACACACACACACACACACACACACACACAGAGGGCGTCAGCCTGGGTTAGGCAACAACAATCAGCAGATGACAAAATAGGACAGTGAGTGACAAGGGAAATGTGACACTGATGATTTATAATTACACAGTTACATAGCTGATCATCTGTATGAGTGACGTCCCGATGGCTGTAGGAATATCTGGTCGGAAAACTAGGGCGTGAGAGAGTCACGGCGTGTCCACTGAATACTGGGGCGGTCGGTGGTCTAGTGGTTAAGAGACCTGTCACCAATGCGAGAGGTCAGGGGTTCGAGTCCCACTCGGGGCAAAAAATTGTTCCTTCTCGTATGTGGCACCGTTGATTCGAGCCGATCGTCGGGGGTTCTCTCCGGGTACTCCGGCTTCCTCCCCCTCTGCTTTGGAAATGTGCAGCCCACCGCATTTGAAAAATAAATGCAATTCTAAATCCCGAAATTTAAATAGCTGAGCTGACCCTTCGCACCACGTGATTGTAATGTGTTTATGTCAAGTGTGTGAGAGAATGCGTGTGATTCACGTGAGCGTGCGTGTTGGGTTCAGTTCGCGGCGCTTTGAGCCGATTCAGGAAATTGGATAAAGCGCCTATACAATACACTCATTATTATTATTATTATTATTATTATTTCACTGAGACCCGGAAAGCCAGATGTGGTAGGTAGCATTTTTCCCGTCTCCACAGCCGAATGGTAGAGCGTTGGACTTTCAATGCTCGAGTCGTGAGGTCGAATCCCGGCTGGGGCCAAATATTTGTGCTGGTCTTTTTTGCGTTGCTCCGTCTTTGATATCCACCATGCGTGGTGGAAAAGGACGTTAAACTGACTCCCAAACACCCATCCCACCCTTTTTTCGTCTCCTGGAGCCTGCGCACGCACGCACGCACACAGACACACACGCTCAGGAAAACACACACACACACGCACGCACGCACGCACGCACGCACGGATACCGTCGAGCACGAGCACGCACGCACACACACACTGGATCTCGTAGAATGTATAATTTGGAGTGTGCATTCTTTTTAAGTGTCTTCAGCGGCTAGAAGACGACATAATATGTGAGCATGTGCACAATATCGTGTGCCTTGCCACAAGTACACACACACACACACACATACACACACACACACACACACACACACACACACACACACACACACACACACACACACACACACACACACACACTGTGACACACAAAGAGTCAGTTGTTTTGCCAAAGACTAAATGCTGCGCGTATACATACATATAATACCCTTTTATTGTTTCCACCAATTTCTACGACCTGGTGCATGGGGTCCACGGGCGGTGCGACTTTGAACTTAGCACCAGGTACACATTTGTAGCGCACATTGCACAAAGCCTGGGGTTCCTTCACCTTCCCTCAGGCTGAACAGAGAAACAAGAGTGAAAAGACAAGAAATACACGGCACCACAAGGTGGCCCTTGGAGCTTGGAGCTTTCTGTACTAAAACATAATGGGTTTGGGTGTCAGAAGTTTGTCTTCTGTCAGTCCACTGACGGTGGCACTGAAAAAAGGCACTGAAAACAACAACAACAACAACAACAACAACAACAACAACTCGACCTTGTTGGGATTCGAACCAAAGAACCTTCCGATGGACAGACCATCCGATCGATCATCAGTCACCACTGACTTCCCAACCCTTCCCCCTCGTTTTTCGTATCTCAAGCCGCTCGACTCGTACAAACCGTAAACAAGTAAGCAATCTATGTTTAAAACAAAAATGAGCAAACAACAGCAACAACAATAAACTATAGGTATTCAAAAATAGGATATGTAGGTTGGGTGGCGCTGCACTGTGGCGACGCGCTTCCCCTGGGGCAACTGAGCAGCCCGAATTTCCCGAAAGGGACAATAAAGTAGTAAAAAGAAAACAACAACCAAAAAAATCCACAAAACAGCAACAACCATCAGCGAAACGCTCTCAACCTCATGCAGTCCACAACGAGTGCCGTATTTCCCTGTAAACACACAAACTTGATACACGAGATACTGTAGTAACTGACACAAAAAAACTGACTTGCGAATTTTCGCCAGATTTCTATTCTGGAGGAGAAAGAAAGAGAGAAAGACACCCCCCCCCCAAAAAAAAAAAAAAAAAAAGTAAGAAAAGCTGAAGAAAACCTGACTTGCTGGAACATACTACGGAGCAGCATCAGTTTTAAAGGTAAGACGTAAGGAATGAGTAGCCGCTGTGCGAAACAAGAGTGACTAATAAATGACTATTGTTGACACAACCGCACAAACGGCATCATAATTCTGTCGTATAGATCATCCATGACCTCACAGTACACCTACGACCCGACACTGAGCAAGCAGTATATTAGGCATGTCTCATCTCAGCCACAGTGACACAGAGCGAGAGAAACACTAGCGAAAACCGTATTATCGTCTGTACAGCGTTTCACTCAGGTTCTCAATCCTACAGCTAGCTGTGTGTGCCTTTTCAGTGACTGAGTCGAACTTGCTGTGCTTCGTGTGGCTTGCTCTCTCTTCCTTCACGCCGCGCCGAGTCAGTCCTCTTGCTTCGACAGCTTACACACGGTAGAACACGACTGAACAGAGAGAGAGAGAGAGAGAGAGAGAGAGAAGGAGGGACCGAGTCGCAGTCCCTGGGACCACGCCGGGGGCTAGTGAAAATGGCTCTGCATTTTTCCTCTGCTACTCCGATTCAAAACTTTCGAAGACGATTGCTCGTATGTCTTTAATCAAACGAAAACACGCCTCGCGAAGTACTTAGGATTAAGTGTCTTCGGCAAACTTCGGCGAAAGGTGTTACGTACTAGTGCACGCCGAATCAGTGGGCTAGCTTGGTGCTCTCGCTGTAGCGAATGTCACGTCAGTGACTAAGGGAAAACAGCAATTGCGCCGAAGGTCGTACATTTGACGGAAATCACAATACCAAACAATATCCAGAGACAGAACAAGTTTCTTTTGGTGGGCCAGCTTTGTGCCTTGTCAGATCACTGAACAGCACAGAGCTTGTTCGCTTTTTTCCCCTCCAAATTATGGCACTTCCGTCACAATTTTTTTCCCGAATGGTGGCTGAGTTTTGTTTTGTTTTTCTTCCATTCTAAAATCTGAATAGCACAGGAGAAACTCCGTAGATTTCGGTTTGTCCGGTCGGTTTGGAATAAAGAAGAAACCAGAAACCCAACTTTTCCTGACGCATTACTACAAGGTGAAAAGACATATGCATGCTCATATAAATTTAAAACATTATTAAAATTAAAAAAAACAAAATTAAAAACGTTGAAGCAACGGAAAAACGGCCGTTGATTAGTTTTGTTTCACAACCGTAAGCATAAGAAAAACGTCATACACATTCCTTCTCTTTCAATCCATAAAAAATTTCATGGATTGCGTCGAATTGAAAGAAAGGCACCGATTTGGCATTATACAACGATTTCGACACTTTATTTACGGAACCAGAAACCGACGTTTACTAACACGTTACGTCTCCACAATATAAAGACGTACCAGTGTCGGAATGTTCATAGTTCTGTTGAACGTATGACTTCCTCATGCAGTTATTTGCGGTCTGTCCAAATAGTGCGAGGAAGCGCGAGGTAGTTGGAAGAAGTGCGAGGAAGAGGTAAAACATCCCAAATCATTGAAATAATGAAACAGACGTGTTTTTTTTTTATAGCTGAAACAAGTGTGTACCTTTTACCACATCGTAACAAACCGTAAGGAAACTAAGTTAATTAGTGATGCCAGGTCGACCGCGGCCACTGAAGCGTAGCGCAGCTGTTGACGGTCATAAGACGTCTTTAGACCTTCACCGCTGATCAACACACACACACACGCTCCCCTTCCACCGGCACTCGTCGTGAAGGGTGTGAAGACTTGCTGTGACCCTCAGCGGCTGTGCCACGCCTCAGTGGCCGCGGTCAACCTGATGTCGCTGATTCAAACATTTCATGATAAGTCGTTTTGTTAAAAGGAGCACACATATTACACGTGAATGAAAAAACCCCAACAACAACAACAACAACAACAACAACAAACCCAAAACAAACAAACAAACGTCTTCTGTTTCGTTATTTCGGCAAGTTTGGACGTTTTAACTCTTCCTCGCACTTCTTTACACTTTCTCACTATTCGAACCCGTATTTTCCACTTCCTCGCACTTTTTGGACGGACCCGAATTTTACACTTCCTCGCACTATTTGGACGGACCCGTTATGTGAGAGCAATCGTCGTCGAACATTTTCAATCGGTATAGCACAGGAAAGACGCCCGGCCATCTTTATTGACCCCCATAAGGAGGGACTGACTCGGACTGACTGAGTCGCAGTCCCTGTAGCTAGAAAGACGATTGCAGAACTTCCCTCCCCCCAACACAGTCAAGTCAACCAGCCGCGCGCCGGCCTACACTGAAAGCCCAAGCGCGGGGTTTGTTCGGTAGCGTACGCAGGGTTGACGGAACAGCGGAGTGCTAGAGTCGTCTGCTGTTGAGTTGACCAAGGATTAGACAGGGGGGGGAATTCGGGGCGCGGGGAGCGATACTGGGTTACAGAGGACAGTGCATCTCAGTTGACAACTGAGGTGAGATACTGTGAATACTTGTCAGTGCCGGTTCGGCTGGTCGGAATACCTGACAAAGGTGAGTGCATGTATTTGTTTGTTTTGGTCTCATTAGGGGAATGAGGGGAGGGGGAGGGAGGTGAAGGTAGGATTTAAAAGAAGAAGAAGAAGAAAAGAGAGAGAGAGAGAGAGAGAGAGAGAGAGAGAGAGAGAGTCAACAAGTCCGACAAACTTAGTTGAAAAATGCCGATGCTGAACTGAAAACAACACTTGCACGCATTTTTTTTTCTCTTGGCAGTTTGTCGTTTTGAGAAACGACTCTTAAACATAATTTCTTGTAGATTTTCAAGGGGAAAACCTAAGGAATTAGTAAACCGATAGACAACCGTGTGATTTCCATATCTGACTACGCATATCGTCTCAGGGCTCAGTCAGTGGTTAGATATCCCAGTGTAATGCTTTATCAAAGATTGCGAACTATATGGGCGCAGGTTATGACACTTGAACTTGGTTTCGGACTAAGCTGGACATGTTGCTATCACCAAACAAGACACCATAACGACATAACCATGCGGCAGACATACAATGTAATGCTACCTTGGAAGGGCGAAGGACAGACCATGCGATGAAAACTGATCTTTTGACAATGATACCCACTTGTACTATTGCAGAAGTTCAACATTTAGGTGTTATGCTGTTCAAACTCAGCAGTTTCAGGAACAAATTCATATCAGCTCAGGTGCGCATTAACCAGCAAATTCATCGTTTGTGAAGATTTTCAGATTTCTTAGATAAAATGATTGTAAACAAACAAACAAACAAACAAACAAATAAACAAACAAACAAACAAACGTTTTTGAAGACCTGAGTTAAAATACAACAAGAAAGAAGCATTGATTCAATGTTATGGGCTATATAAATCGCGAAACTGTTTGTGTGTGCGCACGCCCCAACCCGCATTTCCATTTTTATTGCGGAAAATTACATTTGGCGTAGAACGTAAAGGAAAGCCCAAACTTCTCTCGAAAACGCTCATACATGTTTCTCAGTGTCAGCGACTTGTAGGCTATACTTAGGCCCCTGGCTCCACGTGGAGCATAGGCCATCGACAACCCTTCGCCATCGCACTCTGTTCTGGGCTATTCTTGCCACACCAGTCCAGTTGGTCCCCTACTTGTAGGCTATAGTAGGCTGTATAAGTTCTAGAGCGGTTTACGTTTTGCGTACATCCCAACCATTTACATTATTTTACACCTGAAAATTACATTGGGAATACAGCGCGATAAGGAAAGCCGGCCCAGCCTTCACCCAAAATGAAACT